>JANHFX010007876.1:0-42408 GCA_027560015.1 Chloroceryle amazona | reverse complement strand
ACCCGGGCCCCGCCACTCGGCACCCGGGCCCCGCCACTCGGCACCCGGGCCCCGCCACTCGGCACCCGGGCCCCGCCACTCGGCACCCGGGCCGCACGGCGCTGGCAGCGGCTGCATGATGAAATGCGGGGGAAACAGCGACGGGCTGCGGAGAAAATGGTGGGGGGACGACACGGACGGGCAGAAAGGGAAAAATAAACAACAGACCGCGCAACTTATTTTCACGTCTTTATATTTTGAAGAAGAATTTCAGGCCATATTTCCACCAGGCAACAGGACTTTATGCCTAAAAAAGGCTCATGTAGGTTGGTTTTTTTTGCAGTTTCCTTGCCTAAACGTCTTACTAGGAAATACGACAGGCGTGAAACTACAATTGTGCTGGTGTGTATTTGTGCGTACAATGCCCAGTGGAGTCCCGAGTTAGACCACCACGCCCCCGCTCCCCTTGGAAGAGACTCTTACGGCACGAGAAACTATGTGTCTCCTTACAATAATGTCAATAAAGCATAATCTTCAAGCCAGAAAACTGTACGTTTTGTAAAACACATTTTTTTCTTCTTCTCTTGATGAGGTATTTCTTCATGAAATGAGATTTGGCAGCAGAATATGACAAAAATTCTGAGTCAAATTAACACAACTGATTCCTTTTTTTGATGTTACAGGGGTTACAAACGTTGAAGTGGATACACACTGTATACTGTGATTTGTTTGGCTCGCTCTCCTCTTTTTCCACAATCTGTATCAAGTCAGATAATCCTTCCCAGCATATTAACAAGCAGGTAATATTTCTTACCAAAAGAACAAAAAAATCCTGGAGAATCTTTCCAACTGGTTATAGCTGCTCTGTCCTGGGATTTCCTAGTCTGCCAATGAAAAAGTCATCATGGAGAAAAACCACAATGTTTACACTACCTGAAGTAATTAAACCAAAGTAATTCTGTAGCTGTACAAATTAATACATTCTCACAGTAGCAAAAGCACCAAATTTGTTCTTCTGGACTATTCTATGGGATGTGAAGCTGGATGGGGAGCACTACCTCTGTCTTGTGCATTTGACAATGACAGGATCCTCTGATTAAGGGACCACAGTCCCCATAGAGGAATACTGGTTCAAGACTGAACCAATAAGACCAACCAAGTCAAGAAAGCTTTTCCCGCTAATAAATCACTAAACTTTTCAAATTAGAATATACAGACTAACTACAAAAAGGTAATTTATAGTTTAATTACATATCAAAGGAAAGTGCATTTCAAATATGTCAGCTTCCCCCTCCAGTTATAAAGGCAAGAAATACTTAACACGAGGCACATCTGAAAAAAGTCAATATTATTCCATCATGCAGGTATTTATAAATCAAAATATTCACCTCAGGTTCTCTTATGTATTTGTAAAAACCCAAAACATTAAATAATTTTTTTCACTTTTATAAATTGCCCATTTAAAGCATTAATTTTATGCCTTTCTTCCTTTTTAAGCACTGTCTTCTTCCCCTGGAATTACAGCAAGTATTCATATTTTGCAGTAGTTTTATGCATCTCACTTCTGGATCTCCAAATGTTTTTACAGTAAGCATAAAGTATTTAAAGACCAAGCTGACAATGGAGTCCAGCTCTTCAGGCTCCCAGTTGTATACTACAATGAGTTACCCAAAATTAATAATAGTAATAATGATGATAATAATAGAATAATGAGAAGAAAAAAGCATGTGTCCAAACCCAAATGGTTGCATGAGGTGAAGACCAATACCCATTAGGATGTCTTGATTCATGACTAGCTTGGTGCACTCCTATGACAAACTACATTTCTGTTGTCCTTATTAAAGAAGCACCTAAGCTGAAGGGCCTAAAGCACAAGTCTTATGAGGAGCACCTGAGAGAACTGGGGTTGTTTAGCCTGAAGAAGAGGAGGCTGAGGGGAGACGTTATCACTCTACAACTACCTGAAAGGAGGCTGTAGCAAGGTGAGGGTCAGTCTCTTCTCCCAAGTAACAAGGGATAGGACAAGAGGAAAGGACCATAAGTTGTACCAAGGGAGGTTTAGACTGGACATTAGGAAAAAAATTTCAACCGAAAGAGTTGTTAAGCACTAGAACAGGCTGCCCAGAGAAGTGGTGGAGGTATTCAAAAGACATTTCTGTAGATGTTCTTAGGGACATGGTTGACTTGGCAGTGCTCAGTTAATGGTTGGACTCTTAAAGGTCTTTTCCAAGCTAAACAATTCTATGATTCTGTGACTCAAGACAAGTTCACAGTTCAAGCTCTGTTTGATATAAATTATCTCTCCTCTTTCAATTTTGTTCAAAAGAAGTGCCAAGTATTAATACAAAGACTTAAAACATGCATTTCACAAGTCAAAGAAGCAAACTGTTCAGTACTATGAAGAGACACGATTTTATTAAGTGTCATCTGGCTCCAGGCACTCATTTGCTAAGTCAGGACATAACAGAATACAGCTGAAGTAACCACTGAACAAGAAAAATTTTGAAAAGAGTCTTTTTACCTTTCTGCTAAGATTTCCCACTTGGTTATCTCACTTGTTTAAGTGTTTTCTCGTGCAACCCCTCAGGTACCCCAGTTCCTACCTCAAAACAACACCTATAAGTGAGAACTCTACTAATTTGTTTGCCATAAACCTAGCTCAGGGTTCCTGATTTCTCATACAACTGTTGATGACTTTGCTAAATGAAATCAGGAAGTAGAAGTGGTAACAGTTACTAATATGAAGTACAGTGAAGTTATTGGTTTTGGGTTTTTTTGAAGAAGAAAGGAATGCTTTTGAACTTGGGTCCTGTCAAGTAAGAAAGAATACATGGGACCACTACACAGCAAAATTCTAGTTTGAAAATTCTACTCACATGATCCTTTTTATGAGTCAAGTTCCAAAGTAATGTGTTGGTTTTTCTATAATTTTTTGTTTTGTTTAAAAACAATCAATCAAACAAACAAGCAACCTTAAAATATCTTCTGTCTGAACATTTCAGAGATCAATACCTTTTTCGAGAACCACAATGTGCAATCCCCTTGGAGTCCAGCTGTAAAATAAGTTTGCATCAGGTTTCTTGGCAGCCAAGAGATGACCAGGCACATTTGTTGAGGACATTCAGAAAGGGCACGAACAAGACCCACATTGGCTCCAGGCATCTGTGAGTCCACAGACACTCTGGGAAACATTGATAGCTTGGTTCAAAGGAGCTACATGTCCTCCTGACCTTCAGCTGATGCCTATTTAGCAACTGAATTGAGCTATGTAGTGTTACACCCAACACTTTTAATCTAGATACATTATAAACAATGATATATATCTATGCATGCATATATCTACACGTGGATCCATATACACAAATGCACATGCCTACAGTGCACCTATTCAAGATACCAGATGCATATTGAACAATATCAGGGATGAACTGGAGATGGCAGTCTACACTGAAATCAGTGATGGTGAGAAGCGGCATGGCAATGAGAGCGAAAGCACTGGAGGAGAGTTTGTTGGATCTCGTACCCAGCACCTTTCAGACATACCAAAGTCTGAATAAAATGGCTGAAACACATATTAAAAAGTCTGCTTTCAGCTAAAGCAAACAGTCCGTAGTCACAGTCTGTGGAACTGAAGATAGGCTAGTTCAGTCCTAAGAAGGACTGAAATAAAAAATCATGTTTAATTTAACATTCATGTTCATTAAAACAAAGATATTTCAAAAGTATGCAACCGCAGACTTCTGAACACTATGCTCAGGCTGAAGTTTCTGTTCCCCATCTCAAAAGTGAGATATTACGGTATCACAGGAGTATCCTTCAGCTTAAAGGAACACACCAATATTTAAATGACTATAAGGAAAAGGCAAATAAGCATTCACGTGCCTTGAGCACCACTTGTCAAAAAGCTTAAAAAAATTGTCTTCCTTATTACTTCCAAAGCAGTGGGAACACAGGGATGTAGCTCTGTATGTATTACCATTTCAGACAGCAGGTGACCTGAGCTTGAAGGAGCTGAATCTTCGGTTTCTGAAGAGATCTGCCTAAACCAAAGGAGTGGAGAAAAAAATAAGGCAGCAAACTCCCCTAAAACCATGGGGTTGTCCATGGCCATGGGGTCTCTGCCAGAAAACAGGGTGATGTAAGCTATGCATGGGCAGTTGTAGGGGATGGAGGAAGGACACCCGAAAGTTGTTTTAAGATATTTACTAACAAGAAAATTAGGCAACAATCTGCCTCCATTGCAAGACAAGTCACAAAAACTGAGTTAGAACTGGCTCACTTAAGAATCAGATGTCAATGCAAAGACAGGGCAAAAAAAGGTGTTGCCAAGTAGTTGGTGCAACCCAGGCACTGTTTGAGTAATTGCAAGTAATGGTCAAAATAAATAATTAGAAAAAAAAAAGAGCAAACCCCAAAACAAAACAGAAAAAAAACCCCACAAACCTCTTTTCTTCTTTGGCTGTTTAGCTTAACAAATGACTTTTCTCCCTAAAAATGAGGTGGAAATTCCACCCTGATCATCAGCACACTTAGGCATCAATGTGGGATAAAGTGCCCCATCCCAAACACACATATTTGCAAAGGCACATTGAAATATGTTTTTTTTTTAAAAAAAATAATCCATGGAAATATCCCCCAGTAGCACTTACATGTTTTTATGAAGTAGATGCACACACACATTCACTGAGGCATTTTATGAAGATCCTTTCTGAAAATCAGGTGGTGGACCAAGACACATCAGTATTTGTACAAGATGGTACGTGCTTTGGATTCATAAAGGAATCATGTGAACTGCGACATTGGCCCCTGGTCAAAAAAGAGCCCTCGGCAAGTCAGAGTCTGACATCTGCATCCACACATGTTCTGTACGTCATGGGAGGCAAATAAGGCTGTGGGAGAAACAGGGAAGCAGAGACAGATGGTGAAAAGCCCAGAGGGAACCAGTGCTGGTTTCTCCCTCCCCCAGTTAGGTCGGGGAACAGGACAAGAGCTCAGCTCCCCACATCCATGTCTTAGACTGAAGTCAAACAGTAAATCTGCCTTTTTTTTTTTTTTTTTTAAGTAGATGGTGCAGGAGATGGAGAAAATGTGGAATATTTTTGCTGTTTGGTATCTTGTCCTTTTTTTTTCTTAAGAAAAAAAGACATTGAGAGTGGTCTTTAATTTGCTGATCATTGATACTCTATTTAATAAACAAACCTTTTTAGGAGAGAAAAAGGTCTCAACTCCTCTCCTGTGAAATCTGCAATTAGAAGAAAGCAGAGTTAATTTTTCCCCTATCATTTGTCAACACAGCATTTACCAGCTATGTACCGGTAGAAACACAGAAATCCACTGACAGATTTTAGTTAATCTCCAGAAATTCAGATGAAGGAAATGAAGCACTCAGAGCGCTGGGTCATGCACAGACAACTATTGCTTCTTGAGGCTGGCAACTATTACGGAGGGTAAGAACAGCTCTGACTATAGGCAGATGGGGATGGAGCAAGAAGCAAACCCTCTTCCATGGAAGCAGAGAGCATCCAAATAGCACACAATTTCCTACTATCACAGCTAGATTTGGGTCTTAAGACAAATCTTGTTAAGCCTTTGCAAAATCAAGTACCAAAATAACCTTTTGCTTTGCCTGACACAATTCTTTCCTCCTTGGTGTGCTTGTCCTGCCTCTTCACACCCACCCAGTACATCATTGATGAGAAAACCTCTCTGCAGACCATGGCATCCCTATCTTCTTTCCCTTTCCACAGATGAAGGTCTCCATGAGCTCTTGTCTTTAAATTTGGGCTACAGAACAATTGCTGTCTCATGTGTTAGCTTCATCATACCCTACTTTCTTCCCTCCTTTGCTCTTCTGTTTTCCTTGATCTGTACTCCTCCTAGTTCATGGCATTCTCTTTTCTGCACCCAGCAGTCATTCTTCACATCCCAATTCCTTTCTCACAGCACCCTTTCATCCCTGCCTCCCCTTTCAGTAATGATGCAATCACTAAACAAAATTACATTTACCTTACTATATTTAGGTTATAATATTATGGAAAATGGAGGAACATATTTTACTGATGTATAATGAGAAAATGTACAAAATAATCTCTGCCTAAACCAAAAGCCTTGTTGATAATACATTGGTTCTTTGATAACCTTGATGTAGTCCATTAAGGAGAAATCGAGTTCCGGAAATTAAAAATGACAATGGCCATTTCTGCTTGCAAAAGTGACATTGCAGAGTAAGCCTGGCCTAAGACTTAAGCTAATTCACTCTCTACATGCTCAAGAAGCAGCAGAATAACCCCATGGACAGCGTTTCTCACTACCAGGGTGTCTGGGGAATGAGACCCTTGTCCATAAAGGTGCCTTGTTCATTCAGCAGGAGCTGCAGCCTGTCTCAGGCCCTGCATGGACAGGTGATGGGTCCAGGAAAGAGAGAATGATGCTTGGCACTGGTGCAGACACCTTGGTTGCCCAACATCCTAAAACAAAGCTCAGTGTTAAGTGTTGGGGCCAACTTCATACCTTGATTGAAGCAGAATGCTCACATTTGTTACCTGAACCATGTTTGAAGAAGAAATTTCACTGATTTTGCTGGAGGTCTCCCTTCCCCTCTTATTAGCAATTTGAATAGTTCACATCTCTTTAATTCTACATTATTCAAAGAAATTGTGTGCTCTTCAGCCAGTCTCAGACCTAGGTGGATTCTATGTGATAGATATGCTTTATGTGACATTTTTGTATTTCAGCCTTCTGATTGCGAAGAACACAGAAGAGTAAGGTGATGGAGTCCCACCTGGTCTGGGACAATTCTTCTCCTTCTCATGCCTGCTAGTCTTGGGAAGTCCAAAGTAAAACATCTTTCCCTGTTGCAAATTACTGCTACTTTATATCCCATTGACCATCTCTTATCAAACAGCTCTGACTTTACTGCACAGCTGTGCACAACTGGACAGCCTCAACTGAGGCCATTACACATTGGGGGTGGGGGGAGGTGGGTGCCTGCAGCTCCTGGAACACCACGTATTTCTCACATACTCCATCAGCTTGTTGAGATCAAGGTGCGTTTGTGCTCAAGTGCCAGTCCCATTATTCAGTACATATCCCTGGCCCCATTTAGTACCTATTACTGAAATCCTGCTGTAAAGTATTATTCATTCCCTTATAACTTCTTTCAGTGATGCCCCTACAGTACCAAGTACTTCAAAAACCTCATATGGACTTGCCCCATAATCTCTCTTGCAAACAGAAAGCTGTGATGGAGGAGTAACACCAAATATAGCCACTAATATGGCATCTTGTACATTGCTGAATACTCACAGTATCATACTCGTTGAACTCCACTCTGACAGCAGTTTGAAACAGCAAGGGCTTCTGCGAATCTGGGCTTCTCTGGGCTTGCATACCCCAAGGTGAGAAATATGAGAAGACCCATAATAGAGGAGAATTTTAAGGAGAATTAAATGGAGACAAAATTCTCCTAAATCCCAACAGCTGCTGCTGCTGCTGCATGGGGAAAAGTGTGGGTCTGGATCTGTAGGGTAAGCAGTGTTGTAGTGGCTGGGAGAAGGCAGCAAGGAAGACCTAACTCTTCCTAATATCTACTGTAATACAGGTAAAGGAACTGAAGCAGATTTTTCTTCTGCTATTTCATTTTAAACTGCTAATGGCTCTGGAAAATGCAGTTTTCTACTATAGTTGCTTGTGCAGATATTAACCTTAAGTGTCATGGCAAAGTTGAAAATGTATTAATATGTCTGTTTGCCTTTTCAGTGTTCATTTTTTAAGTAAATTACTCCTTTTCTAAGCTTCCTTCCCTAAATTCCAAAGTATGTGGAAGTTCTTACTGCACAGTTAGACCCTACAGACAGGAGAAAGGCGCCAGGTGACTGTATAAATAGCAGGTCATTCACAGAAGGACCACAGAGGCTCTTGGGGCAGCAAAGACAGACTTTGGGTTAAAACAGACTGTGCAGGGTCAGGAAGAACAGCTCTGAGCAGTGCTTGAGACACACTGTTGCCATTTGCAAGACAGTCTGAGGAGCAGCACATGTACCCCAACGTGAGAGCAGCAGAGGCTGTAACTCCCAGACACCATGTACTGAAGGCTTCTGTGCAAGCGCTCTGCGATCCTCCATCAGACCTGTGCTCCTGGAGCGCAACTTTAACTGACCCTTTCCTCAGAGCTGCAGCATCAGGCTCCCACTCTCCAGGCTGAACAGGAGACTTGACACCTTTAGGAAAATTGTAATAGATGGCATCCTTATGCCTGTTACAATCCTGCTGGCACATCTTGCATTACACGTGGATGTACCACCTTACCTGGAAAAAGAGAGCAGGGAAGCATCCCAAATCCAGGGACTGATACTTGGGACCCTTGCTGCAGGACTGGCACCTTCTGGCATCTTCACAGCACAGCAAGAATTCTGCCTTTGGGCACCTAACTTTTAGTACCCAGCTTCTGCAACAGATGCCCAGTTTGAGATAATACACACCACCACCCAGTACCCAAAGCACCAGCACATGGGGGAGGGAGCCAGCTCAAGCAGGGGGAAGGAAAAGAGTTTAAATCCATTACAGCCCAAGAGAATGGAAGGTGTTTTTCCCGCACGCAAGAGCTTGCGGCTGTGATTTTTCAGTTCGGTTTCTAAACATTTTTGCAGAAGAGGAGAGAGCCTGGTTTTCTGGTTGCCAGTTTTAAGAACAATTACTCCAGGGAGAGTCCCTTCTTTACCTCAGGGGACCAAAACTCTTGTCCACAGCTGAGGAAGGTAGCCCAGGTTCCAGATGTACGAGAGGTAACTTTTGCCTTAGCAGGCTCTTGCACCTTAAGTGGCAATCCCTCTGAAGCCATTTTTACTTGCTAAGAAAGATGGTGAGCACATTTTTTTGAACCCCTTCTCACACTGCTGCTCATCTTGCATTCACAGCATTGTGCCAAAGCTGCAGCTCAGCCTCCTACATTACCATTCTTAACAGAGAGGCAACTCAGACTTTTGAGTTGCACACTGGGAAACTACATATTAAAAGAAGTACCCTCAATTCTTTCGCTAATGCCTACAATATCTACACTCAGCATACACCTGACATTGAAAAATATCACCTTTAAGTACACAACTGAAATATTTACTACAAGTTATTAGCAAGTGGGGTTGTCCCCCTCAAACCAGCCAGCCAAATGCTACTTCAGCAGGTACATTTACAACCCTGTAAGCTGGAAGTTGTCTCAGAGCTGAAGTTATTTCATACTACAGCTAGTCAGTCTCTACCTGCCTCTCTAGACTCAGGTCTATTGCTCTTAACAGATTTGCCCCTGCACAACTTCATTGATTTGCAAGGAAGAGATGCACAGAAGTCTGAATGTGTTTACAGAATATACCCTTTAAAAGCAACAATCACCACTCTTGTCCTCTCTTGTAATGAGCACATGGATAATATCATGCTCAGCAATACCTGCTACAGTATTCCTCACTAGCAGAGGAAAATATTGCTAATAAGAAAACCCAGCAAGTATTAAGCATTCATTTTCACAGAAGGAATATTGCATATATTCACAGTTCCTTTCCTTTAGCTGTGAAAAATTTTGTTTATATCTGATGCAAGTTTTCCCCTTTCAAAAAAATAGTTCAGATTTGACACTGTCACACAAAAATTGACACTTCAAAGTTATGAACAAACTAAGTTTAATCTACACCTAATTTACAGTTGCATCAGAGGAAGAACAGTTTCAGTCTTTCCCGTAAACGAATGCAGCAGAAGCTATGTCCATGACAAGTAATTCAGTACGACAGGAGTGAATCCATAGAATTAAGCAGTTCATGTTCAACATCCATACCTCCAGTATATACAGTTTGGAAATTTGAAGGCCAGGTTTAGTCTGATCCTCCAGACATCCTCAACACATAGGTGGTGTCAAGCTGCCACTGCTAAGGACTCACCATTAGGAGCTGGAGGGCATTTGTTGCACACTCAGGTGAGAGTTCTCCAAACAGAAGTGAACTCAAGTGCACCAAAACTGCTTTGTCAGTCAAACCAGTGTGTGGCAAGTGGTGATGAGAGGGGCATTTACTTCCAAACTGCACCACTGCAACAGATGCAGCTGGAGTCATCCCCCAAAGAGAACACAGCTATTAGGTTGTTCAGTCTCACACAATACTTTTAATCCTGGGCTGAATGACCATTTATTAATGAACTGCGTTGCTGTCTTCCCAACCGAACCAGCCCTCAGAATTTTTACCAGCACGTACAGCAGAAGCAGCAGTAGTGATGCAATCAGAATTACAATGGTTTTTAAAGTTTCATCCTACCTGCAGTATGAATTTTGAGACAAAGGGGGCTGCTTGGGACAACCTGGCCACTCCTGTTGCAGATGTTCAGAAAGAACAATTGCTTCTTACTTGCAGTATAAAGGGACACTAAGATGCATAAGATATAATACACTTCATCAACACGAGCTTTTTACAAGTCCATATTACAAGCCATAATGTCTAGTACACCAACATTCCACAATACAAAGCTTGTCTTTATATTTAAAAATAGAATATAAACAAATAGCAATTCACATTAAAACAAGTGCCACAGCAACATTTCTTGGAGAAAGTGCTTTACCAACACAAAATACCCTAAAGCCTACCAAGGGAGCTCTAAAGTTCTCCAATTTCAAAGGGGTAGAAACAAACAAGTGCAAGTGACAGCCAAAATTTTGAGAACTCAAGAATTCCAAATGTGCCACCTGCCTCAGCTGATACTCAAGTCGGCTTCATCTGGGGTCATTACCCCTGAATGACACAGCATGCCATTTTGAAAGAGTAACAGAATAGTTGATTTACTTATAAATTGCTTTATTGAAGCTATAATTTCATAAATTTGATGTTCAAGGGGTAAAATCATCTCACAGACTAAAAATTATCGTGACAGGAAAAAATACAAGTAATACAAATCTACTTATGTCACTCTACTGGTAGAATTGAATCTGTAGGACGCTATTCATTGAAGATAAGGAATTAAGACCATCACAGGACTGAATAAACTGAAGGAAACACAGTAATAGAGTACTTCACAGTAAAATACCTCTTTATTAGGAATATATTTAAAACTAGCTTTTTATTTCAGGTAAGAAAAATAGCATTCTGACTTTTAGCCAGTGCTGATTCTGGTTATATGCAATATTCTAACAGCTAGAAAAGTGCTTCGCACCGCTGTTGCCCTTTAACAGTTCTCCTGTCTCTTTACTGCTTTTTATTTTTAGCTTGTTCTTAAATACATTGAAGAAATTCTTGAAGCAAGGTTTGCATTTAGATCCTAGTTAAGATTGACAAACTGATTTGACAGTGACTCAGCATTTGTTGTTAGCTCATATACAGCTTTTACAAGCCTTCTTTTAAAGAGTAACATGGTCCAATACCTGATCTATGGAGACAATTAAGAGGGCAACTCTCCAGGAAGACTGTGGTAGAACAAACCCCACTCTTCTACTGTACAGTTTAGTACTGTAAAGAGGCAGCAATTTCAAGAACTTCAGTTGATTCCATACCCCTTTATAAGAAAGCACTGAAGAAGAGAATACGGGGGTACTGCTATTACAATTCAAACAGTAAACTACTTTGTATTGAGTATATAAAAATGTACACACAAAGTCTAGACTCTTTCTCTTGCTGCTTGTAACTTAAGAGTTTAAGGTAATTAACTGTATCATGCTGTAAACAAAGATATAAAACCTTTGTGTAAGCTTTACTGGTTTAGGAGTGTGCATAAATGCTGCCTTCTAAAAGAAAAGCAAGCTGTTTCACTTCCCATCATGAGCATATAATTACATAGCATATTTTAAAGCAGGTTTTTATCAAATTAAAACTGATATCTCTGCATTTCACAGAAGTGTTATACAACATGTGTAATGAAGTCTCTGTTCCTAGATACCTGACATCCATTTTCAGTAAGGGATACATCAGGTAGGGAAAGTATGCTCCAGATGAATTATTTTTGGTCTTGTAATTTCTTCCATCCTCTTTAGCCAATATGAAGCTAAAAGATACCTGGTTTAAGTAGACTTTCATATACAGATTTTTTTAAATGTAGATGGAAACAGTGGATATTATAATAACCTCCAAATAGCCAACAGGCCACAAGTTTGTGGCTGGTTTAAGCAGTATTTTAAAAATATATAGAAAAACCAAAAATAGGCTATATCAGGAAGCAATCTGATACTCAAATAAATAGAAAATTTGTATTTTAATGTCACATTTTTAGTACATTTCAATCCAAGAAAAAATAAACTGACAGACATAGTAATGAGTACAGGATTATATATATATTACAATATGCCTTGTTATAATACAATTGTGGCTTTATGATAAAATCTCAAGGGCAGATGGAGTTTGAGCTCATTTTAGTAACTGTCAGGAACAAAGCATTAAATGCATTTCTGAAATAAGTACTTTAATTTCTTTTCAAAATCTTAAAACAGCATTAGACCTTGGCCTTTTTTTAAAAAAAAACCAAACAATTTAGTTGCCATAGAGCTAGCTAAATAAGTATTCTGAAAGGTTTAAACGATGTAGAAAAAGCTTTTCCCAATTTTACATACAAAGAAAGGATAGATGATTTCAAAAAGAGCACCTATGGCTAACTCCATATGTTGACCTTGACCAAGAAATTCACATCACTGATCTCCACAAGGAATCCAGCAAGTTTTGGAAGTTGTCCATTTCATAGGAAAGCAAGAGAAAGGGTTATCCGTATGCAAAAATATTTTTCAAACTGTTCTTAACATGTAATTGAAAACTAAAGGCATGGTTTCTTCATTATAAAAAAATAAAGGTACAACAGAAACTCTAAAGGAAGATACTCAGCTATACTGAAGTTGCAACCCTCTGAAAACAAAGAGAAAAGAAAAAAGTCAATTAGCTAAGCTTTGTGCTCTAACCAAACTACTTACAGTGATTTTTCAATGGCAAAAGCCCATGCTGACTGGGTGATTTGACAGTTCCAAATACTTTTTGTAATAACTTTTATTTTTATACAAGGACACTAAAATGATCCAGTCATGCAACATTCACTTTAAGCATTCTGCATCTCTTTTCCAATCTTATAGCTAAGGATCTTGTTCCAGTCAATCTTGGTGCGGGTAACTGGCAATTGTCGACGTAAGGCCTTGAAAGTAGTGTCCGACATAGTCTGATAATTCTCACTGATAGCAGTCTGTTAAAGACAAAGTCATACAAAACAAAGACACGTGAAGAACAGACCTAGGATGGTCTAAATGACTGAGTAGTCTATTACCTCTTGAATGCGCTCAAAAAAAACTAAATTAAAGTCATATTTTATGAAAGAAAGCTGTTTGATTTAGCTTGAAACTACGTGGAATAAAAATCATTAGTCAGTCAGACGCAGTAAAAGCGTCAATGTTTCATCAAACCGCAGTGTGGTTAATCAGCAGCATGGAGTGTTGAGCAGAGTTAGCTCATACAACATTTCAGACACTGAAGTCTTCCAGTGTGTGTTTCTGGGGGATGGTGGGATCAGTCTACAACATTGCATGAACTTGAATATAATGCATATGATACATACTTTGTAAACTTTTCTTAAAGACCTTTGTTATTTTTAAGCCGATACAACATGGTGTCTGAATTTTACCTTATGTTTAAGAGCTAAATAAACATGAATCCACTCCTACGGGGGATATCTAGAACAGTTAAACTTTTCTGACTCTAAAAACACTAATTGAAATGGATAATGGTCATAGTCATATTTAGCTAAGCTGTCTAACAGTAGCCTCTGACCAGAAGCTGTACAAAAAGTCGACTTAAGGAATGTACTAATATTGAAAGAGATCAGAAATCCTGCTATTTGATCACACTAGGGACTTTCCTGCTCTCAAAAAATGACTTCTAATGTAACATTAAGTAGGCATGTGCCATCACCAGAAGGTATGGAAATGGAGGTTACATTTAATAGCAGCATATAATCTATTTAGGTTTGTACAGAATAGCATTACCTTAATATCAAAAGCTTGCTTATTATAGAATACTAGCTTTGGTTAAGTATATGGTAATGTTATACATGTGAGTAAGGATATAGTGCTTGTTTCCAACATACCTGGTATTCATTTTCTGCAGCCTCTACAATTTTTATAAATTCCTTTGCTGTCTGGGCTTCATTCTAGGAAAAAAACAAAACATTTGAATTAGGTCTGATGTGCAGCATGATGCTAAGACCAGGTGAATTACGTTTTTTCCTACAATTATGAGCAATGTCAGGTAGACTCCCAAGAGAACACATGACCACTTAGTAGCTAAACCAAAACTGAACAAAACATTCATCTGAAAGGCATATATATATATAAATACTGTGGCATATTTTTATACATAATTTAAAAAACAGAAACAGTTGAACAGCAATGTACATAAAGATTACCATGGAGCTCTTTAAAATATTTTATTAAAAATTCTATGGTATGCTAAAAAGACACATTGAACAGACCAGCATTTGGAAACAGGACAATGCACACAAGTCTCTAAATAACACACAAAGCATGGATATTAATATAATCAATCTTAAATTTCCAGGAAATTTAGAAAATTCAGGAAAAGCTTAAAACAACACCAGGAACCCAGAAGTATGCAGAATATAACCAGAAAAAAACCACATTTCTTCACCTCTAAACATTCTGAAACTGGAGACTAAGATGAGGCAAACACTAGACTTTATATACCTAGTATTTTAAAAACATCCTCAAGTACATCTTGCAAAAATGAGGGTGCAAGACCGTAACATCCAAATTTCATCTTGACTGGTTAACAGTTTCTTGGCTTCGGGACCCATCCTTAAGTACATGAGTGTGTGTTTTAAAAATAAAACCCAACAAATTAGTCGAAGTGCTAGAAAGAAGACTGAAAAAGGAAGGGAGGGTTTATGAATTTTGAAACGCAGCTTGGCTTTGGAGATATTCCTAAGGGTGCTCTTCCAGAAGCTGGTGAAAGTTAGGAGTGCTCTTGTCCCACATGATCCCTCATTCCTATAAATGCAAAGACTGGGAAAAAGCTATGGCAGCTTCAGCTACAGCTGTTTTGGAGTTTCAATGAAACTGCACCTCGTTTCTCCTGAACACTGCATTGAGAGATGAACAAGGAGGTAGAGACCCAAGTGGATCACATGGAAGGGTTGTGAACCAAAGCAGTGATTTCCTTTCATTAGCAGAGCCTTTGAGTAATTCAGGGGTATGAAGTCTTAATTAAGGCTGAGAAATTAGATCTGAAAAAGTATCCTTCAGCAAAATCACGCATATCTCTAGCAACAAAAGAACTCTCTGGTTATTTCAGTTGTGCCCATTGATGGTACAAAACTGTTACTCTAATAAACAAAAAAGAGGAGTTGTTTAGGCTCCCTTTAATCTGTCTATCATTCCTTCTGTGTGAAAGAAGAACAGTCTCTGCCCTCTGTGGAGGTCAAAGCCAAGGCTAAAAACCAGTAACCAGCAGCACACTTACTTTTGTTCTAGTAGGAGGTAGGAACATTATGTAAAATATGCTTTTCTACTCAGTCTTCTGTTGCTTTAGTAAACTGCGGAAGAGGATTAAGTTTCTTCCCAATAGAAAGTGAAGTAAGAGTTACTGAAACAAGAACATCTTCCACGTCATCTTCCCTGAAGCAGCCCTCAGTTGAATGAAAGGCTAAACAAACCCCTTCACTTAGGAGGTCAAATGTAATTTTTTATCTACAGCTCCAGAAGTGTTATCAGTTGGCACCATGCTCCCTCGTTCTTTACTGCAACTGAAAAGCCAACAAGCCGAGCTTTATGTTAACAACAACAGTGTTCTTTATTGAGGAACTGAGCTTTGAGACAAACTGGTGACTACGGGTCGTTACCATTAAATACTTCTACTGTTCACTTTTACAATTTCCCTTTGCCAGTTTAACCTCATTGGCTTAAGTTTCATTTATTAAAAGAACACCCCCAACAGCACATCTTACTGCTTATAAACACAATATCCAGTAGGCAAGAGGAGCATTATTTCAAAAGCAGTAGTTGTTCATGCTGCAACATTACCAACTCTTAAACGATGTATCCAGTACTATTTCCAAACAATGTTTATTTCTACTGTCTGCTCCTCATTACTATAATGATCCATTTGGAAAGAAGTTGAAAGAAAGTGATACTTTAAGTATAAGGTATGTTATGCTTTTCAAGCCGAAGAATCTCTGAAAGGGCTTTTTGTGCAGTAAAGCAAGAGGCTAACAGCACCAGTTACAGACAGGGAGGAAATGGAGAATACCCACAACTGCTTCTCAACTGGTAGCATTTACTTACTATTTTTAGCACACTGGTCTTCTCTCCACGAGCAAAGGAGGTGATCTAGAGGCTGTACTGAAGTGGGTTATTATAACTCAAACCTCCTTCATGTTCAAAAATTAATTCTGTTGGTCTGTTGGTCACTCTTCAGACTAAGAAGTTCAAATACAACAGAAGTGCAGAAAGACTTGCAGCAAGCTAATTAAAGCTTTACAATCCAAGTTAATTTCGCTTATATAAGCCATTTTCAAGCATACATTAATTTTAATTTTTCATTTTTTTAAAACTGTAACTACATTCAAGTTGCAAATAGTACATATAAAATATTTATGAATTAGAACATTAATTCCCACTTATACAGAAAAGCACACTAGCCTCCACACTTCCAAGTTTTTTTTAAGTTTGTTTCTCTTTTTAATTTAAAAAGGTCACTTCAGTATATGCACCGTGGTCATTAAAGTTCACTTACAGACACTGTTAGAGAATCTTGTATGTCTTTATGGCTCACCAGCTGAACATTACCATCTTCATAATAGTGAACCTACCACAAAAGTGAACAAAAGAACTTCATATTAATTGTTACAGACGAACAAAATACAGGAGAATCATAGTACTGTATTTATCATAGCAACAAACCTATACAGATCAAATAAAAAGAGACATAAAATGTTACAAAACAACAGAGCAAACAGGAAAACCAAAATGCTGTAGAATTTAAATATTTTTGAGGTGGAATAGTAAAGAAGCTACTCTGGAAGCATTTATGTCTTGATGTGCCCTAAGTAGTTTTTCATGTAAAGCAGTTTAGGTTTTGATTAGCATACTGAAGATGACAACATACTATTTATGTGACCTTACTAGAAACTCTTGAAATGATGAAGATGTACTTAAAATGAGAATAGCTTTGGCAAGACTTGAGGTACTGTAAAACTGTCTTTCTGTTTCACTCAAACTGTTTTCTAAGGACAGTGCAACATTAAGCTTCCCTTTCTAGATTTGCCTGGGTTTGATATTCTCCTCTATTAGATAAGGCTCACAACAAAAGCTGCTATCTGTCTAGAAAAAAAAGGAGCTCTTTGGGACAACATTTGCCAAGGTTAGATAGCAAAGCAGAATGAAAGCTATTTACTCTTGAAATGTTTTATCTACAGAATCAGCTTCCTTGATTATGTCGCAGGAGGAGACGACCAGTAAAGCTCTACCCAAGCTAACTTTAGTGCTTCTAAATTCAGTTGGTAAGGATTCAAATATATTAATCTTCTATGCAATTCTTGGAAAACTTAAAAAATAGGAAGCATATAGAAAGATACATGTAATAATTCACAATAATTGATACAGAATAGTTAAGAATCTCATTGACAGTTAAACAGGTATCTGAAAGAATTTTTTACAATTCTGATGAAGTCAACATAGCTGACATTATAAGGAACTGAAAAGTGTGTCACACCTGATTAGGCAAGATAGCATTTTCATCTGGAGATTAATGCACAGTACTATATTTTCATATAAATTATGATCATGTCTGCAAGATCCTGAATTTTATTAAAAAACAGAGAAAACATGACAGAGTAAGACAGCTATAATACCTAAGAAAGGTTTTCTGTATGAGAGAATAATTTTTTCCTATGAAATATTCTTACATTATTATTTTGCTTATTCTCCAACACTTGTTTGTCAATAAAAAGTATTATTGTAACCATAAAATAAGCTTCTTTTCAAATCAAGTATTTCTGGGTGGAACTGCTGCCAGCCTTTTTCAGTCCAGTTCCTAAAAGCTGAGAAGGGCTTAATCAGCAGAAAATTCTGTGACCTCCCCATGAAACAGCAGAACCCAGAGAAGTATACAGCCTGCCTCTTCTCTGTCACAACCCACTGCAGAGGGCCCAAACCTCCCCTGTGCTCAGGCGCCAATATCAGCATTGACATCTTATCTGGCTCTCTGAGTCACATTCTTGGCATACACTCGGGCCTAAAAACGAAGTCAAATCAAATTCTGGGATGTGTTATACAAAATAGGAGAAGGAACTGCTCTGTACTATACCTCACTGTTCTGTACTATACCTCATGGCTGACATGCTTCTAGAATGCTAGGTCTGGGTTCAGAATACTACAAGAAGGATGATGTTTTATGATGTTTATGAACAGAGTGTCCTGAAAAGGTTAACTAAGGAGGGATGAGAATAACAAATTATCTAAGAGATAAAATTAGTAACCAGTACACTTATCAGTTGTTTTCCATGCACAATTGGAGCACATCAAACACCATGGGCAATTCGTTTTACTAAAAGGCTCTGCTGTTGCAGTTTTCCCCTTACACATACTTAAAAGAAAATTATACAAGGTCTTATGAGAAACAGGGCAGTGGTGGTATTGCTGTCAAAGATACTGCAAGTAACACTGAAATTTCACTAGCCTACAATATGAACTCACCACAAGATTACTTTGCTCCTTAAAAACATTTTTAAAAAGCAGCATTTTTTATTTGTTTGGAGAGGGGAAGGGGGGGCTTCCATATACACAAAAGAAATTGTACAAAATGTCTAAAAATTTCCAAACTAAGTTCAATGTTCCTCAGTGAAACAAGCAGTTCCTATATAAGCAAAACAAAATAAAACTTTTAATCACTCCTCAGAACACAGACATTAATAAATGTAATAAATAACAACTTGATTAATTATGTTAAATAATAAAAGACAAAATCAGCTGGTGCTCAAATCAAGATGCTGATTAAAACCTGACTAAATTCCTCTTTCAGGCCATTTTCTAGGCTACTAGGCTAATCTAGCCCAGAATTGGGTAGAAACCTGCCTGCTTGTTCTGGAAAATCTCTTAAGGCATTTAACCACAAGTGGAGAAAATGCTTGTTTTGCTGTAAGCTGTATTTAAGTGAGACTTTACTTAGATTCTTCTGAAGTCTTGAGGAGCCTAGAAGTTTCTCAGGGTGCTTACCATGACCAACTTGACCTGACACCATAATAATGGTTGTCCATATTTTGACCAGCATGCAAGTTGTTACAGAATTTGCCCCAGAATGGGAAATCGGGCCTTGGGTGGATCTCAAAACAACTAAAACATCCTAAAATAACAACTAGCCACTGCCTGAGGCTAGGAAAAACACTGCGCTGCATCTTCCTTCTTAAGTCACGGAGCAGTAAGGAAGTAAAAAGCTAATATGGTACTACAGTGAAAGCCAGGCTGCACTAAGATTCTATCAATCCTGATCCCAGGATTGTTTTTAAGAACTCCTGCAAAATATGCGTACACATTCCAGGGGACCAAACCACGAAGTCAAGTCCCCCTTGCCTACCACATGACAAGTCAGACTTACTTTGGTCTTAAGATTTCTGCATTCCTGCTTGGACAGTATCTCCTTTCTGAATGCCCTAAAGCCAACAGGAAGGCCAAATTCTGAATGAAAGAGACTCAGATTCAAACATTTCAGATGGTGGAATGACTGAAACCCAAAGCTTCCCAACTTTCTGAACAACAGGGTAGGAAAGATGAAGAAAAAAAAAAAAATCTGCTATTATCAACCAAAAAGAAAAACAAGTTCTACTTCAGAAAGGGCCTACCCCCAGGAGAGCTGTATGCATCTGTGAATTCAGGAAAGAGAAAATATGCCTAGCTGTGGTGAATATACCTTCTGAAGTCTTCTGAATCAATAAACACGTATTTTGAGTTTCTGAGGATTAGGTAAATACACAGTTAAGTCACTAACACTTAACTGACTGGGCATCTCTGCTTTGCTTATTGCATCCCCAATTTCTCTTAAAATATTTAATACATTGGCCCAAGTCTCCCTTGATAATAGCTGGAGACTAGAGGTCAGGACACAGTCTGAGATAAACATACCTGAATCTTCAAGATGCCAGCCACTTGAGTGGTTGAAGGGGTGATTGTAAACTTCCATTCTGACCTCCAGCGGCCATTCCTTTTAAAAAAATAAACCAGAAATCAGATGCCACCCCACTGGTTAAGGAAAAAAAACAACATATAAATGATAGGCAAAGGAAAACCGAGAATGAAATATGCTGTGCAACTACACACGCAGAAAATCTTTCCCTAAAGATTCAGCCCCGCAATCCATCAAAAAGAGAACAGTTTCCCAAAATACTTAAGCTCAGTTTTGGATGTGGACCAATGAGATTTATTAGTAATGACCTTTTAACAATAAGACTTAACGTCTGAAAATACCTAAAGCCTCCCATGTTCTTTCCCTCCTTTATTATTAATTAGGCATATACAGTCAATATTTTGTTTCCAGGACCTGGACAACTTGCTGGAACAGCCAAAGTCACACTTCACATGAGGCTATGAAAAACCTGAATGGAAGGAACATTAAAGCAGCAAGGCTTTCTGCTATGCTAACTGTAACTAGGCCTTTCAGCTCTTCTAGCATTTCTGTTCCAGGACAAATATTTCCTCCCAGTTTCCTTCCACAAATTCAGTATCCCTGCCAAATTACTCCAAGGGAGTTTCAACATCTGGAAAACAGTACAGTGAGGTTGTAGTTCCACCTGATTACTTTCCTGTAGACTAGACATTTTTTTGTTTAGTTATGAGGTTAGTGGATTAAAAGGTTAGTATGTTAGAGCTATATTAAGAATGAACTGCAGCTGTCTCCTGATTCATCCTATGTTTGCGCTTTAAGAGGAAAGAAAGTTGATATTATGAGTTCCAATCTTACTGATGTTAAGTGTAGATTCCAGCGCATTCAACAAGGGGAGAGAAAGAGATAAAGACTTTAAGATTAGCAGCTACTAGTGGACCTATATGGACACATCTTAGATACTAAGAACATTAACTCAATTATAAAGCCATTGGTTATTATTTCAGACAATATCCATGTTATAGTTTATCACTGAATTCAGACGAAGGCAATTCAGAAACTTCTTGGCATCTCTAAGAAAGCTGAAAGGGTCACCTAACTCAGTGACACTAATATTACTGGTAGCCTTATACATGGACCCATTAGTTAAAAGAAAGCTTACTGTACCTAAAATGTAGTTCAGCACATATTACTTTTTAGATGCATGACATTCAATTACTAGCTAACAGACCACTTTGTGGTCCCTGAAGTTAAGATGACAACAATGTTTCCACTGTGGGATATCTTTTTTTGGTCCTTGAGATGCTATTGCAATAAAGAGAGTTCAAGTTAAGCAGGATCCTTCTGTACAAAATGCTCCAAGTTAAAAACAATGTGTCATTACCTCCGCTGGCAAAATGTTTTGTAAAAGATTAACCGTTCTTCCTTCTCTTCCACTTTCTTTAATAAGCCATCTATCCTACTACATTGGTAGTATTTCAGAAATTCACAGAACATTTTTCTTTGGCATGTACTGGTTTTCTACCATTCAACAAACTTGCTTTCATGGTAGGCTGCCAGCTTTTCAAATAACTAAAAAGCTGCGACACCTTGACAACAAATACTGGCTGTGGCTTGGGCTGGATATCCAGACATACAACTGAATAACTGCTGAGCATAGTTAACTTTGAATCCATTTCTCCGTCCTCAAATCCCCCGAACCAATATGCATTTATTAAAGCTTGCTAAGAATGAGATTTGGAGTCTGACTATCCCCCTGGAAAACTCTCAGAGAAACAAGGTGGACATTTACCCACAGATGTCCAACTGTAACTTTATTCAAGAAAACTTTCAAGTAACATTTTCTCCATCTATAAAAAGTTGTTGCACATCTATTTCTCTTCCTTAAAGACTATAATGTTCAAATAACTATTTGGAATACAAAAATTCCTTCATCCTTCCAAACCAAAAAGAAAGTCAGTATTATTTCAAGCTACTTTTAATACTGATGTAAAGCATGCAAGACTTGACTCATGAAGTTTAAATCTGTAGGAGAATTTATTAACTGTGCAAATTCAATTAAAATCTACTGGGCAAATATACAAACAATATACTGGGCAAATCATTTAATTGATACAGACACATACTGAAATTACTATGCATATGTAATAGTCACCTTCAGCATCAAAATACTTCTGCACTTCCATTCATTACTCCTGGGATTACTAAATATAATTAAGCAGATACAAAATAGCAAATAAAATAACAATGAAATATATTTCTTCAGACAACTGCATACGTTAGCTGTCTTTACTGGAGTTAAGGAAGTATATCCTACAGTGATGATATTTAACTCTGGCCTGTTTCTTGCAAGGAGCTATCCAAAGATCACTTCAGATTGTGGAAAACATCTTTCAACCAAGTACAGAAAAACAACCAAACTGCAGTTTATAAGAGTTCATGTCATCCAAGATCACCTTTATCTACCTCACCCCAAAATTAAGGATTCAAGTCCTACAGTAAATTAAACTTTGGTCACCTTCTTTCTCCAAGACATGCCCATTAGAAGGAGCTGGGTTTATTCTGTCAGTCACAGAGGATATAACACAAGCAGAAGCAACTGTGTCAGGGAACACAGGCACGGGTACTTGTGCTGGTGTGATAAAGTCATAAGGAATTCTGTGTAGCTCCCAAAGTTCTGCAAAGGAGATGCAGACTTGCAGGCTGCCATTTTACTTCCCACAAAGGAAGAGATTGACACAGTTTTGCCAGAAAAACTTGGGGTGGACTGGAGGAACAAAACCAGTCTCATGTAAGATGTGGATGCACCTCCTTCCCTGCACTAAGCACTACCAGTGTAAAGGCACTAGTGTAGTTATTCAGTTTGCTGTATTTTACTATACTTGTATCCACACAGAAACTTACCAAAAATTTTTTGCTTGGAACTGATGGCTCTCTATGCATGCAATAATGGTCTGCTGTCCATCAATTGTTTTACCATACACCTTAATTAGAAAAAAAAAATAAAAATAACAAGAGTTTTAAAGTTTCAGTATCTGTCTTGTTCAAGTTGCTTGGAGATACCTAGTTCTACTACTATTAAACACTGAGTTTTAATTTTTATAACTACTATGATTCTTACATAATAAGATAGAATATACTGCTGTTATTTACATAATATTCAGTATAACATCTCAATGGAAATTTTATATACTGCAAACTCATTTTTCTGCAGCTACAAGAATTTTAAGCCTATAGGAGTGACTGCTGTGACTACATATATTACAAGCTGGGTTTTAGATCCCAGTTATTCTACAATTAAATAATGATTTAAGCTTTTACAGGCTAGTAAAATGGTGATTAACATGTGGGTTTGGTCCTCTGTTCTGCTTTATCCCTGAAAATCAAAACCCTACTAAAACCAATCTCAATGAACGTGCAGTCTGGTTTCCTTTACAGAAGCTGGAACTCATCTGACTGCCTGGGAACCCAACTGAACTCAACTTAGCAACGTTTCTCTCACACCACCCCCCTGCTTCCACTCCCCCAGTTAATTTTTCCATTAGGTTAATACAAAGCACAGGACAGTAATTGTTAGATCAGTTTGCTGAGCTTTTTATATCCATGGGGTTCTTAACAGCAAATTACTGCTATTTTAGTCCAGACTAAGAGGTTTTATTTTAAGCAGACAACAGAACCCACTGATTCTGGTAGAAAGAATATAGCCCTTTCATATATAGGTGATGTGATGGAAAGAAAACAGTTTGCTTACATGACACTTCTGCTAGTCAGCCAAGGCAAGAGAGAAGACTTGTATCTCAAGGTTTTGGTGGTAGTTTTGGTGTTTTGTTTTGGTTGGTTTGTTTTGCTTTTTTTAAAAAAAAAACAAAACACAACAAACCAAGTAACCAGACAGGTAGGCAGATCAATGGGAACACCCTGCAGCAGTCTACAGAAGGTCTTAATGCTTCAAGAAATTTAAATAAAAATTTTTCAGAACTAAGAGGTAAGCCTTCACTATGACCTGCAGTAAACCACCCACTAGTAATCCAGAAATATTCAGCTTTTGAAGCTTTCCCTCACTTTTGCTGTGCAAACCCTTGACAGGGCTAAATTCTTCACAGTTGAAACTGCCTATCTTCCTGGTTTACAAATAATTACTTGTTTTTCTTTAGATTTCTGTCTATGATGGTACAGTGATTATATCATTTAGTACTTACTGTGCAAACACCATTTGGGTAGTGTTCTTTCACATATGCTTTCATTGCTGTTTCAACTGAATTTCTCCAGGATTCTATGGCATTTTCAACTTCATGGGGTCTAGGATCTGTAGCCTCCTTTCTTAAGTGATCAAATTTAAAAGAAATCTTGTTCTTGGGATCCAAAAATTTTCCATTTCCCAAATCACCATGTTCTGTTATTAAAACCTGTATTATAAAATTTTAGTTACAAACATTTGCTATTGAATAAAGGGGGAAAAAATACCATTTCAAATCTAATTATATCCTACATTTAACTGGATCTTACTCATATCCTAAGAATCGTATTTTAAACAAAATATGCATACAGCAAGAGAGGACAAGGCTAACATGACACATTGCCTCAGAAAAAAAAACAACAGTGATGACACCAAGCTGAGTGGTCCTGTCAATACACCCGAGGGACAGGATGTCATCCAGAGGGACCTGGACAAGCTGGAGAGGTGGGCCCAGGTGAACTTCATGAGATTCAACAAGACCAAGTGCAGGGTCCTGCACCTGGGTCAGAGCAATCCTCATTATCAGTACAGGCTGGGGGATGAGGTGATAGAAAGCAGCCCTGTAGGAAAGCACTTAGTGGACAAGAAGCTGGACATGAGCCAACAATATGCACTTGTAGCCCAGAAGGCCAATCACATCCTGGGCTGCATCAAAAGAAGCATGGACAGTGGATTAAGAGAGGTGATTCTGCCCCTCTACTCTGGTGAGACCTCACCTGGAGTACTGTGTCCAGCTCTGGAGCCCTCAGCATAAGGAGGACATGGACCTGATGGAGCAGGTCCAGAAGAGGGCCACTAAAATTCATCAGAGGGCTGGAGCACCTCTCCTGTGAGGACATGTTGAGGGAGTTGGCGGTGTTACAGTATGCAGAAGAGAAGGGTCTGGGGAGACCTTATAGCAGCCTTCCAGTACTCAAAGAGGGCCTGTTGGAAAGGGGTTCTGTTGGAAAGGGGCATGTAGCAATAGGACAAGGGGCAATGGTTTTAAACTACAGAAGGCTAGATTTAGATTGGACATTAGGAAGAAGTTCTTTACTATGAGGGTGGTGGAACACTTGAACAGGCTGTGCAGGTCTCCCACCCCTGGAGACATTCAAGGTCAGGCTTGATGAGGCTTTGAGCAACCTGGTCTAGTTAAGGATGTCCCTGCTTACTGCAGGGGGATTGGACCAGATGACCTCTGGAGGTCCCTTCTGATCCGGGGAATTCCATGATTTAAAAAATCCTGAATCTCACCCTCTTACTGCAACAAGCAATGTAATAGATTCGTGTCTTCTAGTACTGAAGATGTAGCAAATCATTCCAATGGCTCTAAATCAAGTCTGGCCGAATTCAGGCCAACACCACAGAATGAAGCTTCAAGCCCTTCAGATGCTCTAAATTACCAACTTATGGAACAGGTACATTTGGAGAGCCATAATCTTTATATATTGGCAAGGAAAATGCATTTCTTTTCACTTTCTTGTCAAGAGATATTCCAATATCAGAACATCTTTAACAGCTTAAGACACATTGCAAGTATTTCATTGTATTCCTACCTGTTCATCGTAACCGTCTATTTTTACTGGAGTAAACTGGTCCAAGTTGTACTGTGCAAATGCACTGTAAGAGAAAAACAAACACCAAAGGCCTGCATCAAGCACAGTCTTTTTCCTTAGTAGCTGTAAGAGATTTAAATAATAGCCAATAGTGTACAGTGATGCATCAAAAAATATATCAATGCTTCATTATCTAGCGGGCCCAAATCCTTGGTATCACCTTGGTATATTCAGTGCTCTTATTACAGATTCCAAACACCTTTACACAATGACTTATGTTCAAAAGTAACACAATACAGACAGACTCCATGGGTCACTGTTAATGCTTATGTAACTGGAGGAACAGGTAAGTTGAAATTCTGCAGGGATTCAACCTACTGAGCCAAACATCTCCATTCTTACAGATGAAACTAATTTTGGCATAAAATACAGTAGGCATGTTCTGATATAAAAGTAGGGTCTAAGAAAGAAGTATCTTGCAGATTTCAGTGCCTGTAACATCTACCAAGAAAGACAAATGAAATCTAAAAAGGTGGAGACTAGTTTTAAAAGCCAGCTCACCCATTTCCAACACAGTTTCTCTAATTATTAGGATACAATATAGATTTCTCCTCTTCCTAAAATTTAATCTTGATCAAAGATACACATCACCCATAATAGGATTTTACTTGCCAACCACACATCTTTTTAAATGAATCACTTACTGACAATGAAAGTCTTACTGAAAATCATCTTTCCTTTATGTAAGTGACTATGTGGCATCTGGTACTTACTGGGCTGCTCCTTCCCTGAGAAGATTGTCATTATTAAGCAGCAACCGAACATCTGAAAGGAAATTACAACATAAAACTGCAGTTAACTCAAACTTTTTTCAGCCACGTAACAAATGTCAGGCTGTACAAAACAAGCCTAAACGACTCCATATCTGTACAGATTACTGGCTATGAAATGTATTGGTTCATATTTCATAATTTTGACTGAACAAAATGAGAAGGACAGTACAGAAGTGGATGCCTTCCCACACAACCTGGTAAGAAGATAAAAGCCATATTCTACAGGCTGTGTGACAGCTCTAGGGAACTCTCAACCTACATTTTAGAGAAGTTACGAATGAGAACAGCACAGGAATCAAATGAGCTCCCAAGACGTAGACTTCCAATCTCTCACCCAGCACAGACAGTAGTGGTTACTGTCTTTTGACAATGCCAATATAGTCTGTGTGGTTTTTTTGGTTTTAAGCCTTACCATTTTTGCTCTCATTCCTTAAATGACACTTAGCAGTCAAGAGCACAATATATCACAATACTATTTTTTGTGCCATCAGAGAAGAAACATGAATATAGAATAAAGTCAACACTTGCCTCAGAACGACTTCATGTGGACTACACAGTAAATTGGCTTTTATATACTTACCTTACTGGCTTATTATTTATTAGGCACTATTTTAAAAACAATTTAATGCACTGATCATTAACTAACTGATCAGTAGTCTTGCACAGCATTTTAAACTCTCCTAAAGATTGCCAAGGTATTATGCAAGTGGAAAGAACAAAAAGTCTGAAATATATTTGAAGCATTTTTTCTTAAAAAAACAAGACCAACAAACCAACCATCAACAAAAAACCACCACAACAGAACAACAAACTACAAACCACCCCAAACACCAACAAAACCAAAACATGCCAAACAAACAAACAAAAAAAATCACCATTCACAGAGGTTTAATTTAAAGCTTTCTCTCTCAAGAAGTCAGCCTGAATCTCGATTGACCACTGGTTGTGCGTTTGTGATCAAATGTTTTGTTCTGTTTTCAATACTCCACTGTTGAGCTGGCAGTTGTAACTGTGAACTAGCTTCATAAAGTTTATAGCAGTACTGCTATAAAAAAGTATTAACCTTTAAGGGTCTGGGTTAATGAGCTGCTCACAAACAGTTAATTTCACAAATGCAGTACAAGCTGAGTTTAAATAATAATCAGCTGGTCATAGTTTAACTGAAGAACAAAGTCCTTCTAAGAACATTACATTCTTTAACAAATCTAAGTCTCTCAAGCCCAACACTGACTAAAAGTTTAGTAAATGAAACTTCTGTACACAAAATATTTGTAAGCTACAGCTACAAAACATATGCCTTCTTATATGATATGCACTCAAGATATACACAACAATTTTTAAAGAAAATTAGTATCTTAAGTTCAGACAACAGTATCTGAGAGAAGCTAATTTCAAGTTTCTTTTCAGTCTACCAATACACTCAATAAAAGTGTGCCCAGAATATAAGGGTTAAAAATATTTGGAGAAAATTAATATTCCTTCCACAACTGGCATTAAGCAGTAGTCCTTTTTATATGCAAGGTCAAGTATTCATAATATTCCTTCTTTAAAAAACTAACAAACAAAAAACCCACAACAGACTAGTTTAATTTCAGTTTGTTCAATTTACCGAAAAATATAATTGACTATCAAAGACTAAAAAAAGTGTACACGTGTTCTAAATGAAAACCCTAGCAACTGTTAATTCATGATGGATTAAAAACAAAAAGCAAGCTCATTCTCACATCACAAAGTGGTACTTTCCTGTTTTTGCATTTAAACTCCAAGCTGTCTTGTGACTGCAGCTTACTATGCCAAGCTACAAAACCAGCACTTACAGCAAGTGAGCTGCTAAAATATAAGCTACATGAAATTCAGAAGAGAACTGGCAATTCAATTTTGGATTTGGTGCCTTTAATGAAAGGACAGAGCAGACAGATACTCACCATTGAACACCTCATTGAATTCCCCAGGAGGAGCATGAATGATGAATTTTGCTGCTATACGCACCTTAAACAAAAAAAATAAATAAAATATGTGGTTGCATATACCTACATTCATTTGTATTCCAACCAATAATGCATTGTATAGCTTTAATACTAGACATAAAACTGTATAAGGCCTGCTGTTTCATGTATTTGTTCATGTTAAACTACTCTGTCTTTATTGGAAACACAGACTATAAAGTTGCACCTCTTCAAACAGAATGGAGAAGGTTGTATGTGATGGAAGCAGACAGAAATTGAGTCACTCATATATTGTCTTACTGGTAAAAAAAGAAAGATTAATGGAACAAATAAGATCAACAGTATAATCAGTAGTTCAGCTTTCAGCTCATGGATTTTTGGGGATCAACAGACATTCCAAGAGAGCCAAAAAACATGATGAAGATACATTCAATCTTCAAAGCTTCTCCTCTAATTTACTACACATCCTATGGTTCTAAACTTTCTAAAAGGCCCACAGCTAGACAGTAATCTATAGAGTACAGAAGCTTAAAAACACTTGCATAGACACTACAGAATGCAATTTCACCTGCACCTACCTGTAAGACCTCTTAGTACCACAGTATGGAGAGAGAGTTCGAAACAAAACACAACACACCTTAGAGAACTTCTTTAAAGCAAGTCCTCGAGCAACACCTTACGCCACAGACCAAATACAGCATAAGCCAGTACTTCCACCAACAGCATGTGAACCTTCTACTTGCACAAGCACTTCCACAACTGCACATTGAGCAAAATTAGAAAGGTTATTTTTTACTCTCACTAACACACCCCCCACACACACTGGTTCCCTGAACTGATTCACTGCACAGCTGCAAAAGGAACCTAAAAATGCAGGGAGGGTTGTTTGTTTTTTTCTCTGTGAAGCAACCTTAAAACTTTACAACTACTACCTTACTTGTAGAATGTCATCCAGACTGGCTTTCATTCATTCTTCTTTCCCCCTTAAACTGTTAAGGGCACCCATCATAAAAATAAGTAAATGTTGGTTTCCTAACTGAACCTTACAAAAGTTCCTATCCTTCACACTGTACAGTTCAGAAGACATTCAAAGCTCTCTTGCACCCTTGATATGATGTCACTAGTCAAATACAAGAGACTACCTGAACCACAGTTTCCATTTTTAACACCTCCAGTTATGCTTCTATGGAATAAAGAGCCAGGACATGCAGTGTCTGTTCTCTGGGCTTTGAAACTAAGGCACCTGAGAAGCACATACTCCATTAACAAATACCTAAAAATGACCAATGAATGCTTTACACTTACACATTTATATGCATTTGGAACCACAAAAAACCTGTTCAACTTGTAAATAGCTCTTTCAGTAGACAGTAGCAATACAGGTAGTGCTTTCGCTCCTGGTTCTCATCAGTGCCCAAGTTTCAGACAATGGTCTGCAGGAGAGGTGGTTCAAGCTTACAATGCCCTGACAGAGTGCTTTGCAGCCTCATTGGCAGGGTTCAAACCTCAATGAGATCCCAAATGACTAGCCTGGGCAGATTTCTGCTCACTAGCAGTCAGCACACTGCCTCTCAGAGCTACCTAATGGAAATGGAAAGGCTGTCAGTTCCCAACTTTCTGAACGGAATGCTCCTTTGGATTGTAGACGGCCGTTATCTGCTGCCTCAAATACCTAATCAGAACTTCTCTTGCCATGTAAACATGAATTTGCATTACACAGAGATAAATGCCACAGGGTTTACTCTTCCCAAAAGATTGAAAAGAGCATCATCTTCTATAGCAGCTTATTAAAGCACTTGCCCAGATAAGGACCCAAAGGAACAAACTCATCTACATGAGCGAGATTACCCCAGCCACCAATCTGCACGCTCTTCCACACCGAGGACACACTCCACACCCCTCCTGCTCAAGTCAGTGTACTCTGTACACAGTGTGCAGAGCTCAATGCTCAATCCGAAGAAATCTCAAGGATGTGAAATATACCTAGCCTGCAGTACTACTGAAGCACCAATGAAGGAGAAAGGCAAGTCAGGCTCCAAGGCTCCATTACTGGGACAATTGTTCACTTTTATCAAGTGAACAATTAACAGAGTCTGGAATCAGACTGGAATTTAGGCATCACATTTAAAAACAGGTATTTAGTTGTGCTTTCAGCACATTTCAGGTTGGCTCCCAGCTCAAAGTTAGATGAAGGGACATGGTTTCTTGGTTTCTCGACTTCAGGATAAAGACAGGACTGCTCAGTGCTGTCAGGGACTGGGTTAGCTCTGGGCAAGAGAAGAAACATTTTGAGGTATGAAATAAAATGTCCACCAGCTTTGTGCTGTGCAGCAGGTAAATGAGCAAAATTGAGGAAAAACTGGGTGCCCAGATTGAACTCTGAATGACTAGGTGTTTTTAACTGGTATCTGTAAGGTGATATGATAATATCTGTGAGATATTAACTCTGTACAAAGCTGGAAAAATTGCTCATTTTCAACTGGTTTAGTAATGTAAAATGTTCTTTTTTTTTTGCTACCAGTAAAAACTATTATCAGTCAGATTAGCTACAGTAAGAGTAATATCCATTCAGAAGTATTCAATGGAAACATGTTTCCTTGGGACAGACCAACACAGACATTATTTTTAATAAACATTTTACTAGCAAATGCAATTTCTCAATGATAATTTCTTCCTTGTGGTTATTCATCATAGATGTCACTTTTTATAGCATAAACACAATCATGCAAGGTTGCAAGGAACATCTCAAAAAGAAGTATGAAGTATTTTTGTGCTTACAAAAGCAAAAACCTAATGTACCTTCAGAAGCTGAGGGTCTGGCAGCTAGGACACTGCATTTTGCTAACCTGCCTTTGTGAAGACCATTCAAAACTAATCCACTTTTCTTCAGCAGTTAAACCCCAAAGTCGTCTCTACAGAGGAGTTTATCTGAAAATTCCATATTCGCCCAACTCATACATATGAGAAGCCCATATAAAAGAATAAAATCCAGTAGTTTCACTTAAAACATAGGAAGCAAAAAGCACTTACGGCTTCTTCAATGAGTTTTTCCAGAAATAAATGCTCTAAAGGAGACTTGCATTTTCCAAAATCAGACTGATACTGAAGGATAAATGAATACACCTTCATAAGCCTCAGTGAGATGAAGATCTCCCCCTTTTGGCAGGAAAAAGCCACTGGCTCAGCTATCACTTGAAACACAATTTAAACAAGGGACAGTCCATATAAAATCTGATGGGGGGGATTACTAAAAATGCGTATATAGCAAGTGGCACATTACTTGTGTGTAATATGAAGTGACAGGAAAAATCTCAATTGTAATATAGTTGAGATAGAATGTTATTTTTGCTGAGAACTGTTTGAGAAACATGTCAATCAGACACATTACAATGAAATCGATGCTGGTTATTCAATATATTGAGATTATTTTTTTTTAATGGATTAGAACTAATCTGAACAAGTCAAAACAGAAACAACATAATATATTAAAAGTCTAAATGACAAAACCTTTTCCATTCAAGAGAACTGCACCTTCACACACAGTACCAGAACCGTATGCACGTATCAGAAAGTAACAAAAAAATTTAGGTTACAGTTGAGTATTCCTTTGTAAGACTCAAAAGCCAGGACTGAGAAAACACCTGAAGTTTCTCCACTTATTACTCTAGTTACTCCCAAAACACCACCAAAGTTTAAGACAGTGTTTTATTATTGATAGAGTTTCCAGAATCTGATTTACCCACACTGTTTTCAGTTAAATGTCTGCAGAGTGGCTTGCAAGAAACTAACTTCAGACTTCCCTAATGCAGAACATCTGATCATCAGTGATGCACAAAAAGCAGGTCTTAGAAACAGTTTTTACCACAAGCCTATGTAAGGAATTGAGTATTTACTATATTAAATTCCTTGAATGCACAAAACTAATCTAAATATGCTTTCATGAAATGTGACTTCGTGTAGATTTCAGCATTAACTTGGACAAGTCATAAAGAAACGGAAAGGAAGTTAAAAATAAAAAAAAGACTTCTCAAATGGAAAAGAATGGAAAGAGACTTCAGAAGGGAGGCATCCCTCACTGACTCCAATTTTCACATATACACCAGCCACAGCCTCACTTAAATGGAAGTCTGGTATTAGCAGGTAAGAGTTGGCTGCTATCTCAATTCACATGAAGCCAAATGCTTCAGCATTACATCAATGACAAGCTTTTCAATTTTCTAAAGTAAACTGTTTCAATTAGGGGAAAAACGTAGACCAAGAAACTTAGCGAAAAGGACAAGGTTGTTGTATGTGATGAGCATAGATATTAGGCATAACAATGCCTAATTCTTCATTCTGCTAGAGATTAAAACTACTGTCTATCAACAAATGCCTGCTCAGCCACTACATTATCTGTAGTTTTCAGATTACACAAGCACAGAGGTTGCAAAGTACAGAATGGTGTCAGTTATTCTAAATCTTCCTTTTTATATACTTCTGCCTTTATTTCATAATCTAATTTCTCTCAAGGCATGACACCGATAAAATACATAAAGAAATCCTACTTCTCTACCCTTTCCAGTCCAAGACATTGTGAAGTTTGTTTTATTTCAAAGAAGTTATATGCAGTGGCTTCAAATGCCCCCAAACCACTCTTCCTGTGTCTGGTGTATCGGACTGAAAAAGCCCGACCTTCTGTGCTGCATGTGCCTATATATGGTCATGAATATGTACTCGCAGAAATACAGGGGCTCCCACAATGCCATGCCAGTGCCAGCTCTGCTGAGATATGCTCATTCCTTATAATCAATTAGGATACACCTAACAATAATTGGGATAATAAAGCTTAAGGTGAGCTCTTCTTCTTCACCCCCTTCCTCTTATTCTTTTTCTCTTGTTAACTGAAATACAGCTGTATTTGCCCAGCACCGTGACAGCTCACTCCTTCAATCAACAGCCATGCAGGAAAAACATGCTAGTAAGCAAGATACTGTGAAACCACATACTCTGACCTTACTCTTTCTTACACATCACTTATTTCAAGTTCAGCTGTGACTCCTTGCAGCAGGGAGACCCACCCTTCCTCTATACTTGTAACAGGTTCAAGTTTACTGTTCCAGAGCACTAAAAATGAAATAGTGAACTAGATATTAAAAGCTCTTTTTACCCAAGAACAGCATGAAGATTGGGGTGTGGGGGGGGCAGTAATAGGAGACCACTGCAATACGTTTCCATTCAAAGACAACTTTGTTGCTAATCACAGGGGAAAAAAAACCAAACAAAACAAACAACAAAACAGAGCTTCCAGCACACTTCCTAGAATCACTGATAACAGAAGCAAAGATGTCGTATCTCATGCATTTATAGTGTGGCTTCCCGAGAGCATCCTTGCTTCCTTATAAAACAAAACAAAATCTCCCATTCATAGGAATTTATGTTTGGCACATAAGTAGATGAGATACCACATTTGGTTCTGCTCTAGGAACATGAAGAGTCCAGAGAGCCCTATTCCCAGAGCCAAGCCTTCTGCAGTAGCTGTTGTTGGTTCAGGAACCCTTTGTGCAGGCAACTAAGCAAACAGCTTTGTCTTGACTCACTGAACTCTATTTAGAGGTAGCTACAGGGGTTTCTCACAATTGGCTCGTAGTTACAGAAATACTAACACAGTTAAGCCGAATCAAACTAGGCGAGTTCAGTTTCTCTCAAGACCATGTAATTCACCCTCACAATAAGACACAAGCCATTCAGAGATCCTGCCGGGTGTGATACTGGACAAAGATTTCTAGTTCAGTATTTCAAAGAAGTGTAACTGGCTTCTCCTTTGGACAGGCAGATACATGGTATTACTTGCTGAAGCTGCTCATTAAATTATTGTTAAATATTTCCAAGGGTGTATCACCAGCAATTACAATATATCTTTTAAAATAAAAAAGGAGCTGGGGGTGTTTCCCAAGTGGCATCAACTGACCTAACACCATGCTGCTGCTGCCACCAAAAGGACTAACTGATCTCCCTGCCTCCTCCCAAATAAACCCTGTAATCCATTTTTACAAACTCCTTTGTAACACCAGTGCTCATCTATTTATGTGAGCATCCAGAAAATAAACTGATCTAGATAAAGAATAGCTTTAGAAGGCAGTAAGAAGAGAGCAACCAATTTACTCATCAAGAGAGCTTTAAATAATTACTGCACCTTGCTGCTAACAGTTTACTGAGCTGAATGAGCCTTCAAAAAGCGAAGCAAGCTCTGAGAATGTACATGTGAAAAAGGGATTACCTCATGCGGCAGCAAACCATCTTCTCAGCGTCTCATGAAACCTCATCCATACACATAGATACACTGCAAACAGTGCAGAAACATCCTGAAACATGCAGCATCTCACATAGACATGCCACAAAGGACTTGGCCTTTGCAGAGAGGCAGACAGAACATAGAAAAAGTAGTGTTGAAACTGCTCTCCTACCAAGCTCAACTGAAAAATGCACTGTAGCATTCAGTTCACTTCTGGGAGAGCTGAGGAAGAAAACACTGCAGAAATGTGGTTCTGTGGCACAGGAAAGGAGGGGCACATTCCATGCCTATGGCTTTGAGTGAACAGACATTTCCTTCATAGTAATGCCTGAAGCTGCACTGAAACTGTAGAATGGGTGTTTTCCTGTATTATTTTTAATACACAAATATTTAAGAGTATGTAATAGTAAAACCACTTAATAGTGGTCCAGAAAGTATTACACAGTGTGAGGTATTCTAGCTGCATTCTTCCTACCTGAATTGCATAATGTAATTTATTTCCATGAAAAAATAACCATTCTGAAAGGTTCTGATTGTTTCACTGTAAGGCCTGTTAGCAGCAGTTTATCTAAGTATTAAAAAAGTCTCCATCTTAAAATTGCTTTACACATCACATCAGATTAAGTTGAAGAATTAAAAATCAAACACACAAAAAAAAAACAAACAACCCCCCAAACAACAACAAACAAGCAAAACCCCACAGACAACACAAAACAAAACAGCCAAACAACCAAACCCCAAATAGGACTTCTGAAAGTCACTGTATCAGGTACAGATAGATACTTGACTTTTTCATATTCCTCTTTGGTTTATTACTTACGCAGGTCTAACTAGGAAAAAATAGAGAAGATAAATCTCACCCATTTCATTTTGCAGTTACTTGTATTACTCCCAGCGATATTTAATTGGACATGTTTTTATGTCACATACTTGCTATATTTTAATTGAAAAGCTTATTAAAAGAACTGTACTGGTCCCAAATTAGCAAAACAAGTATGTTCTGTTTGGAGATGTTAAAGGATCAAGATCAACTTGAAACTTTAGCTTCAGCTACCACTATCAATTACTCTGAACTGAAAGAATTTGCTTTTCTTGTAATACAGTCGAATACATTATATAACTTTTCACCACATCTGTACTCCTCTGAAAGCCCATGCCTTCTCAGTGTTTGTGTGGAAAACTGGCTGAGAAAACTACATACAAGCAAAAGTGATTCTAAAATTATCGCTAATGCTACCAAATTTGTCATATAGAACATTCTTCCTGTGGTACCTTTACTGCAAGTTCTTATCTTTAATTTAGTGTTCTTTTTCTAGGTATATATATGAAATGTCATAATACAAGCAACCAGGGGAAAAAAAAAACCTAAGAAAACTTCAGGTTTACAAGTTAGACAAGAGTTGCTTTCAGTAACTTCCAAAGGACTTTGAGGAGGAAAAGAATACAATGATAAAAAAGGATGAACAGGAGGTGTGTCCAGTAAAGTATCATTAAGTTCCACTCTCAGAAGACTATACATTGGGGGCTTTAATATATCATTATCTCAAACCGTATTATTCTTTGATACTTCCTATTTTGGTGTAGGTCAAGCCCCAACATATGTAATCAACCCAAGTATCAAAACGCTGTTTTAAGAGGCATGCTAGAGGCTAGCACTCCCTTTGCTAAATAGAAAACACGTATAATTTGACAAAGCTTTAAGGCAGACATTGGTCTGATGTAAATTTATAAGTAAATCTTATCCATAAGACCTTTAGAAGCTGAGCAGTTGGACATGGATCAGTCAACAGGTAATAAGCATTAAAAAAAAAAACAAAGTCAATTTCCTTGCAAAAGTCATTCACTGAAACTAAAAAAGCAGTAAATTTTTATGTAGTGAAAAGCAAAAGCGTTATCTTTTGTTTGAGAAATAAAAGGTAGAAGAATGGCTAAGAATTCCCAAAGAAAGAATCCAATAGGAATTCAATCTCCCAAATACAGAATTAAGATGTTCTGCTAGCCCAACACACATGCTCCTCAGTTGGTTGCAGAATCTAGATCTTTCTTCCTCAGGAGTCTTTACAGAGCAGTATCTACTACACCCTAAAACACACTCAGTTCACATTTGCAAAATGTTCATCTACCACAAAGCCTAAATTTTTAAAGTGACCCTTCCTACTACTCTGAGGTCATTATTTAGAATTAGATACTCCAAAGACATCAAAGTTGGATTCAATAGCAGTGGAGAGAGTAAAGGAACAATATCAGAGCTTGCTCTATTAAAAAATGCCTTTATTAAAAGTCACAGAATAAAGTGCCACCTTAACCATATACCTTCCCCTCTCAATTCCAGTGTCTTAAAATTCTCTCTCAAAGTTACCTATTAGTTTGAAAGTGTTAATACTTTGTCAAGTTAAGAAAGTGTTTGAAATATATTTCAGAAGCCTTTTACTAAGGATAAAGTAATTTCCGTATGCTGAAAAATCTGCTTTCGTTTCTGCATAAGCAGTTCTAATCCTTTACACCCCACCTTCAAAAACTGGAAGTGAATATTATACAATACCCCCCCCCAAAACAAATACACCCATTGGTTAAATAATGTGGCTAAAAACCTTATCCTATTATTTTTTGGCTGCCTAAATTGATAAAGATTGTATTTCAAAGTAGAACTCTTAAGTTGATTACTGTGTTGGTAGGCAACAGAATCTTATCTCTTGTGTCACAAATTATTATATCTGGTTTCATTATTGGATTTGCCAATAATTTGGTTTTTTACTCTTCTCTATTTGTTTCTCTTATCTACTTAAAAATATGTGGTTTCATGGGTCGCAAGCTTATGCAAGAGTTCTGCAAGCACAACGGCAGCAAGAATGTGCCTTTTGATGGTTCTGAGGTGCCTGTGTATTAGAAATACTCCATGACACAGTAGAAGTCATAATCCACAAAAAGCACCTAATTTCTTCAAACTCCTAATAACAAAATAATATATGAACTGCAGTTTTATAATCACTGCTTATGTGCTTGGAATAGCAGGTTTCATTTGTATGCATCTCCAAGTTTCAGACAATTATTTTTAACTTGTGAAAAATGCAGATGATTTTGTGTTGCATAATAACTTCCTATGGAGGTGCACAGCAAAAAGACAAGCAGTATTGGACATAAGCTGCAACAATGACATATTAGGAAGTTTCTCACCATGGGTGCAGTCAAACATTGTAGTAACACGTCACCCAGAGACCCTGTGCAGTCTCCATCCTTGGAGACACCCAAAATTCAAAGTGCAAGGCCCTAAGCAACCTGATCTAAGTTGGCCTGCTTTGACTAAGTGGCATTTGAGTTACCTCCACAAGTTTCTTCCAGCTCGTATGATTCTACAAATAAATTATTATCTGCAGTTAGACATACAGTATATGATCATTTCTCCAGACAGTGTTGAACACCTCTGTAATTTCCAAACAAAATTATTAAAATATCTGTTCTGTCCTTCAATCTCAAGGGTGCCAACGCATTTTTTAAAAAGTTACTAACTCAAGACAACACACCATGGTACCTCAGGATGTCCATAAGAATCTCAATCTGGGAAGGACTGCTATATTCAGAAGGCATATCACTCTGAGCAGCACTCCTAACTTCCTCATTCTTATTAAAGAATTTCCTCAAAACGTTATCAAAGTGTAACCACTGAGTTTAAGCTCACCTTTGTAAAAACAGTTCCTTCCACAAAACTGTTACATTTTACCTGGGGAAAAATGTGAACTTTCACAGCTCTGTAAATTAAGCAAAGAGATGCTTAAACAGCAACTGAGTTATCTTCATATTTAAGTACTAAAGGATTTTCAAAAATCTCCGTTCTAGATTACAGTGCAATTATACCCAGAAAAGGCTTTTCAAATCCTGCTTCTACTCCAACACATTTTGCTTCTACTCATCAACAGTCTTCAAGTCTCATACAGTACAATTCTCAAAGTCAGAATTTGAGATCCTTCCAAAATGAATTATTTAGAGCACATGTATTGCTTTAAGTGTAAAGATTATAAAAATGTAACTTTTTTTTTGTTTGAAAAAAAAAAATAAAATAAAAAATCTGCTAATGCTTCCAAAGCAGTTTCAGGAAAAATGTTTGTATTTGTATTAAGGAACTGCCTGAACCTGGACCTCCCACGTTGGTGGCCTTGTACACGCAAGTGCGATCTGCTGCCAATGGATTATGTTTTAAAGAGTCAGTTATGCACACAACATAATGCATTTTACTGCCATAGACTTTTCATCTCCAAGCAGTGTCTAAAGAAACAAGTTTTCCATACACAGCCTGAGAAAACAGTTTGGTTGGCTTTTTTTGTTGGTGTAAGACAGCCACCCAACTAATAATTAAAATTGTAGGCTTTGACACCTAACAAGTTACCCAATGCACCAGGAAATACCTGGAAGCAATGCTGGCTCATCTTCACAAATGGAACTACTTCCGCATCAGGAGTCGTGCTCTAATTACAGCAAGCTGACCTACTGTTAAACCCCACCTTCCGGAACAAGTGGAACTACCAAGACATAACCTTACCGAAAAATGTGTGGTTCCTTCTTTTAAAATCATCTTTGACAATTCCAATATATACATACTCAGCATTTTAAGGACTGCAGGAGCTAATTTTTTGTAAAAAGAAAACCAAAAAAATTCCTACAAGGATTCTCCCCTTTCCTCCCTGAAGGCACCCTGATTTTTTCAGGTTTTACCTTAACAGAGCTATTTTTTATCTTTAACAGAGCTATTTAACTCCTGACCTTTGTAGAGAACAGGTTTCATTTAAAAAAAAGTCTACAGTAGACACATCTCTTTGATTTACCAAAAATGGACTGCAGAATACTACTTTTAGGCTTTAAATAGTTCTAGTCTTGTTTTGCATTTGCACTGTTGTTTGTTAACGAATAGTCACATTAGTAAATGTAACTTTCACAGTAAAATCAATACCTTCCATTAATCATTGCCTCTATTAATACAGATAAATTGTAGCTTTTATATTCACACTAATAAGCTCATTAAAAACATTTTTATATATGCTTATTAGGTTGGCATAGCTACAGGAAGGAAAACAATTTCCACAGAAATGGTAATAAAATTAAACTGAAAAAAAGAGGTTACCAGACCTTATCCAAACTACTTCAAATATGCTGCATAAGTAAGTTTTGCATTCAGAACTTAAGTGCAGATGCATTACCCATAGGAAGGGCACAGAAGTGATGACTTCCCATTCCTATCTCAAACAGCTCAGGGCTTCAAGATTTCCACCTCTCTCACCTCCTTTTTATTTATAGACTGAAGCACACACATTTATCCTCACGCATACTATCATCGCTGAAAGATAAGCAAGCCTTCAAAAATCTCTTGCTAAATTGTGAATCTTAGGAACAAGACTGCGTTCAAAACCAGTTACTTGTTGCATTGCTACATCACTTGCTCTATTTACTTATGCTTTTACAGCGTTACTAGGAGTCTGGTACAAAAAACCCTCTGTCGTTCACCTTCTTCCCTCCTTGAATTTCAGCAGGTTTGACCAGTGTTCTACTTATGTCTCTACTGAAACTACCTAAAAACTGTACCACCATCAGTGGCAGCCTTCAATACCATCAGTTCCATATCATGGGAGAAAACTCTATAAAGGAGCAGTGGGATTTATTCCCCATGAAAACTAATGTTTGTCTGTCTGCCTCTGCTACTACATTTATTTATAGTCCCAAATGGATAGGTGAGAAGAGTGTGCTTTTCAAATGCTAGCCAGATTTTTTTTTTAGCTCAGCAGAACAAATGTTTGAGATCACATTTTTCTTGTAAAATGACAGTACAACTTAACAGAATTTAAATCTTAAGGCATCACGAAAAAGCAGGCAAATATCCATGCAGATTTTAACAGTTTGCAGTGTTACACATCTTTGCTTTATTAGCCAATAAAATATACTACCAGGCCTGAAAAATTCCAGCTGTATATGACAATCAATTTTATATGGGACTGAAGAGGATAAAGGAATCTATTTAAATTTACAGTGGAAGAATGCAGATTCTACTGAGGCAGGAAGAGTCTATAGAAGGTCTTGCACCCATTTGGGGAGAAAAGAAAAACTGGAATTAATAGAGAGAAGAAAGTTCAGAACTTAACTCCATCAGTCACAAAAACACAGGCAGTGTTTCTCAGATAATATAGAGGCAAGATAAAATTGTCATATCTTTTATTGACAAGACGCAACAGGCACAAAATACAACACAGTGTAAGGAAAGCATGTCTGAGCATAAGAAAAGACTTCTTTACTGCAAGGGTGACCAAGCACCAGCACAGGTTGCTCAGGGGGGTTGTGAAGTCTCCATCCTTGAAGAATTCCAAAAGCCATCTGCATGCAGTCCTGGGCAGACTGCTCTAGGTGACCCTGACTGAGCAAGGGGGTCAAACAAAAAGACCTGCAGAGGCCTCTTCCAATCTTGGCCATTCAGTGATGATGAAATAACTCTGTAATCTAAGTATTTTCAAGCATGCCCTCTATGAACAATGTACTGGATTAGAGTTACTTATAGTTTCTGTAAGGGGCTAAAAGAACCCTGGATTACCACACAATCTTCTAGATTACATTAGTATTTGTATGAGAGAGGTGGCATTTGAATTAAGTAGAGGAGAGCACAGTCTTAAAGCCTGTTGGGAAAGAGTGACACCCTGGTGCTATGCACCTCTTGGGACATCAGTGTGTCTCTAGTTCTACAACATGGTCCTGTTAGCCTTAAGCATGTAGAAAATCTGCCTTATTGTAACCACTTGAGACATCCTTCCTTAACTTCAGAGAAGTTTGAAACCTCATTTATTGATGCCTCCCACATTTAAGTTATCTTACAGCTTCCACAGCCATGAAAGCCTGTGTTTTTCAAGTTGAAAATGAATGATAACATGCATTACATAAAGACATGAGCAGTGCACCAGCACCATGTACACAAAACACCACACCCTAGCTCTGAACCAGGCAGCTGCCATGAAGCTGGAGCCAACAGAAGAAGACAAGGAGCATGTTAACTGAGGTCTTACAGGACACCCTACCCCTTGTAAGATTTTTTTTTTTTTTCCTGTAGAAATCTGTTTAAGATCTACTAAGTTTCCAACTGCCAAAGAGAGATTACACATCTTGTTCGTTAACACGGCCGCTAAGATCCTTGAGCTTACACTTCCCCAATTACTGCCTCCTAGTAGGAAGTAAACCGGCCTTCCGCATCCCCCCACCACCCTCCTCTCCTGCAAGACGGGCGAGGGGCTGGAGCAGCTCCTGGCGCTGCTGGCACAGCAGCTGGCACAGCTGTGAGTGTGGGGGCTGTGGAGGGGACAGACTCAGCCCCCGTCCCAGCTCGACAGGGTGCTCCAGGCTGGTTTTTCCCCCGCTCCAGATGCGGAGACCCCCTGTCCGGTTCGCCCAGCCTGACCCAGAGCCGGCACAGCCTTCACCTGGGCGACTGCGCCGCGGCGCTGACGCGGTACGGCCGGGAGCGCCGGCAGGACCTG
>JANHFX010007875.1:74331-89032 GCA_027560015.1 Chloroceryle amazona | reverse complement strand
CTGTTCCATGGAGAACTTGTTGTCTACCAGGACTCCTAAGTCCTTCTCCACAGGGCTGCTTTCCAGCAGATCACCTCGCAGTCTGTACTGGTGTACTTTATTACTCTTCCCCAGATGCAGGACTCTGCACTTATTATCCTTGTTAAACCTCATTAGATTCTGTTCTGCCCAGCTCTCCAGTCTGTCCAAGTCTCGCTGGATGGCTGCACAACCTTCAGGTATATCTGCCAATCCTCCCAGTTTCATATTATCAGTAAACTTGCTGAGAAGACACTTTGTCCCATATGAAGTTTTCCTTCAATAAGTTTGCTTGCTTTGTATTATGAACATTTCACATCAACAATGCATGAGGTATGTGGAAAACATGTTTAATGTTGTATTTGATAGACAACAGGTGCCTTTTTAAACTTTTTTGCCATATTAATAATAAAAATACATACAAATTATTCCAATCTGTTTAATAAAGAAAGACTTTGATAATTTTCAGTCAAGATTTTTGGACATTGATTGTTGAGACATGGATTGTCTCAAAAACCTGCAATTTGTTGAATCAGAATCTTCGGATTCTGAGCAATTTCAAGAGCTTATTCTTAACAGCCTTCAGACCTCTTCCACATGTAATGAAGAGTTTTCTTGGAGAACATTACTCACTGAAGCCAGACAGCATGTGAACCAGGGTGATATTACAAAATGTTGTATATTACTAGTGTCTGGTGCTCTTTTAAAATAAATGACCCCTTTGAAAAGATTCATCCTTAAGAAAAGGACTTGTGTTATCAAGTGAACTGAGGGTCACTCAGTTACTGAGGATAAAGAGTACAGATCCCCATGTTTAGCATCTTCCAGTAGGTTCTTGTCAAAGACCTTTATTTCTTCATTGATTTCACGGGGGAGGTAGGTCTCTAATTTGGGTTCTGTTACAGACCCTGCTAAAGCCAGGCATTTACAGTTTTTTTGGTGTTGGGATGAAAAAGTTCATGGTTGTGAAAGGCACAGTATTCAGTAATATATCCCTTAGTTGGTACAAATTATGTTTTTCACAAAAAAACATCACATTAACTACTTCAAAATGTACTTTTTTTGTCAGTATTTTACAAGATTCCTTTGAAATTAAAGGATTCTTTGGATTTGCCTTCCAGTAAACTAAAATTCTCTTTTAAAACTAACCTACAAGGAACATAAACACATCAGAAATTAATTTAAAACAGGAAGAATTCCTAACAAGTGTCTTAGAAATATTTACTCAGTGGTAAATTTTGCTCTTACTTCCCTCCAACTGTGCCTTAAGTTCAGATTTAATTATAAATAAACTATAAGCAGAACAGAGAATCAACCATAATTTTGCATTTTTTTTTAAACAGAACGAAGACACAAGTTCTTTAAGCTCTTGTGTCTGCTTCTAGCCTTTTGAGAGTTCTTCTAATGAAGTGCAGAAAGGAAGAGATGATGCTGTTCCAGTAGTGTTGTTCATTAATACTAGAAACTAAGCTGGCATTTGGGACTAACATGCTCTTCTGTTCTCCCTGGTGGTCTTTCATTGCTCACCTCTGCAGTGATACATTAGCTGTAATTGCAAAGATACTTTTTAACACTTCACTAAGTCATGACAGAGTATTTGGTGAAGTTACATGTCAGTCACACTAGCAGTCATACAGCTGTCTGACAGGGGGCTCTAGAAGCTAATATTGTTATGGGCACTCACTTAACCTTTTTGCAATTCATTTTTCCTCACTATTAAAGAAAATATGAGGGATAACAGGGTCAGAGCAGAGTGTGTTTCTTGATCAGGGTAGGTTAGAAAGAGCAAGGAAATGCTGGAGGATTATTCCTTTGCAATTTTGAATTATACAGTGGCTTCAAATATTTCACTGTATTTTGGTAATACCATTGACAGTAGAGTATGAAATTGTCATAAGAAATCCTCAGCAATTAAAATGAAATTGGGACTTGACACTACAGTATTGCATCAGTACCGGTTGGGTTTTTTTTCCAGAGAATTTCTCTTGGCCTTCATATTTAACTATGAGCAGCTCATAGTTACATTAACCTTTTTCCCTTGCTATTTCTTTAAATGTGAATTGGAAGACAGAATAATTTCCCACTTTAGAGTGTTTCTTCATTCAGATTTGTAATGCATTTATAACAGAGGGAGAATGTGATTCTAACACACGGGTCCATACAGGGAGCCAGCCTGTTACCTACCCCTTATTTCTGGAACATCCTTGAATGGCATTTCAGATGGAAGTAATAATATAATATGCATTACTTTTCATACTGTTGACTATCAAATAAAGTTATGTAAAGTTTTAGAACTGATAATAGAAGCTGTCAATCATATCTACCATTCAGCTTTAGTTTTAATGAAAATTGACATCTGAAATTGACATTTATTTGGGGTTATTCATGCTGACATATACTGCTACTGATATTTTTTCATTCATTTTTATACTTCCTTGCATCATTTGGTGGTTCCTATCTTTAAGTCTAGCTGAAAATCTTGTGAAGAAAAAACATTGAAGTTTAATTACGGTTTCCATACATATTTACCATAATTGATCCTTCAAAATAAAGTTGCAAGATTTGTAAAAGTGCAAAATATTTATGAAAATAAACAGTGGAGTTCACCAAGTCTTTACTGAAATCAGTTTTGTCAGACTCTTGTCTCTGCAACAACCAGAAGCATCATTTTTGTGATTTTCACAGTTGTCTTTACTGAAGTAAAGCAAATCCAGAAGTTCATGATCAAGCTGAAATTTATCTTTTGCCTAGAATTTTTCTAAACAGAACCAAATGAATGTGCAATGCTTATAGGTAGGAGGCATAGATCAGGCACAAAATACCAGGCTGCTAAGCTTTGGAAATGTTGTTTATATTTTCAATAGTAGATGACTACTGCTTTCCACACCTTTTGTTGTGTAGAGGTATATTTTCATTAGCAGTTTTTGTAACTCAAATCTTTGACATTTGAATTTTCCCTCATACTCAGAGCTCTACACTTCAAAACAAAAGCCCATTTCCACACAGATTTCTTGAAATACTTTTAGGTCAATTACATCAAACTTGTCTCCAAAGCTGAGCAGAAATTATTAATTTCTACTATATTATGTTTTTTAAAATGACACTGCCTTTACAGTTGTGTCAACATCAGAAAAACAATAAATTTCATCCATGTTTCTATTTATTTTTCTCAAGATGCTCTCCTTTGCTTTGTGGGTCAGGGGAATCGTTTGGTTTTTTTTTTTTAATAATTCACATTTTCTCCAGAGCTGACAGTAAAAACCAAGCATTGCCATGATTTCCCTTTGATTTTTCTCATCTTTGAGCAGGTGTTTAAGTTTCCTCATGCTTCAGATGTGTCAGCTGAATCTTCTGAAACAAGGGAATTGGCAGCATTTTCCCAGTTGTTGCGCATGTATCACACTGACACCAGCCAAGAAAACTACTGTGTCAGAACCTGTCTTGGGAGAATATGCAAGTACCTTTTAGCAGCAATGTTCTATGCACATAACATAAAATAGAGGCTTTAATTCTTTTTCAATTAATCTGAATGTATATGAGTAATAAACAACAACAAATTGTTCAGATTGAAATAATGTCCAATTACAAATTAACTGCTACTTGTATATGATGAGAAGTTTAAGGATCACATAACAGGTGCAGTTGCCCTTGAACTGGAAGTGCAGTAGGTGTCTGCACAAGGACTGCTGAATCAGTATGGACAACACATGGTTTCCCACAAAGATTCATATTCTTACAGAGCATTGTTTAGTAAAAAAAAAGCTGCAAAGTGACATGTTTCCCTTTACATGATTGAAAAGTGGACAATTTTGGTTGAAAACAATATTAACGCAATTCTCCTAAGATACTATAGGGTCTTAAAATTGCCAGGATTCTGCATGAGATTTACTTCTTCAAACACACAGTTTAAAGCATTTTCCTTGATTTGCAGGAGGATTACTTGTACTAGTGCTATATATGAGATTCCAGCCATTGTGAAAATGCTTTGGCAATATTGCATAGAATCATAGAACGGTAGGGTTTGGAAGGGACCTCTGGAGATCATGGAGTCCAACCCCCCTACCAATGCAGGAGCACCTAGGGCAGGCCACAAAGGAACAGATCCAGGTAGGCCTTTAAAGTCTCTAGAGAAGGAGACTCCACAACCTCTCTGGGAAGCCTGTTCCAGTGCTCTGTACTCTCACAGTAAAGAAGTTTCTCCTCATGTTGAGATGGAACTTCCTATGTTTCACCTTGCTGCCATTACCTCTCGTCTAACCACAGGGCACCACCGAAAAGAGACTGGCCCCCTCTACTTGACACCCACCCTTCAGACATTTGTAAACATTAATAAGATCCCCTCTCAGTCTTCTCTTCTCCAGGCTAAACAGCCCCAGGGTTCTCAGCCTTTCCTCATAAGAGAAATGTTCCAGTCCCTTCATCATATTCATAGCTCCATCCTTTGGACTTTCTTTAGTTTTAACCTGTCTCTGTTGAACTGGGGAGACCAGAACTGCACACAGTACTCCATATGTGGTCTCAGAAGTGCAGAGTAGATGGGAAGGAGAACCTCCCTCGACCTGCTGACCACACACTGCTCTTTATGCACCCCAGGACACCATTGGCCTTCCTGGCCACAAGGGCACTTTGCTGTTCCATTGATAACTTATTGTCCATCAGTATGTCAAGGTATTTTCAAATCCAGACCACAAAATTATCAGCATTAACACTTTTCTCATATCTTTTACTCCAGATTCTCCTAGTTCTGCACAACACTCTTCCAGCAACCTCTTCCACAGCACCTATAATATACCACTCAGTCAGACATGTTCCAGCTAACATGTATGCCACATCATCCCCTGTTGACCTACTTGAGAGACGATTCTTGCAAGTCAGTATTGTAATCTTCTGGACAAGAAAAAAATCAAGACAAAACCAGGCAAACAAACAAACAAACAAAAACAACACCAAAAAAAACCCAAACCAACCAAACAAGAAAACCCAACCACAGACATCATATTTTCATCAACTTGTTCATTTAAAATCAGGATGTGCTGGCCACTATCAATTTAAATAAATAAATAAAACTAGAAAGCCTGATTGCATCTCACACAGAGAACAAAAGCCTTCCAAGAAAACAGAAAGCAGATAGTGCTCACATGGCTCCTTTTGAGTCTTCAGACAAATTGAGATCAATTGATCTTTAGGATGCCGTCTTACAAGTCATCCTATTCCTCCCTCTCCCACTTTAATGATTCTCTAAAGTGTTTTGCAGACTTCTGGGTTGGTGGTTTTTTTGGGTGGTTTGCTTTTTTTTTTTTTTTGTGTGTGCTGTTGGTTTTGTTTTGTGTTTTTATTATATTTTATTTTATTTTTTTGTTTCAACTATCAGGAGCTGTTATGAGCTTACTGAGCTAAGTTTCACAATTTGGTGTTGTAATCTACTGGGCTGGTGTTGTTACTCTTAGTAAAAGTACTTACAGAAATACTTACAGAACAAGGTCACTTTTTCTATGAATGTTACTGCTTGTTTAGGTTTCCTTTCTGAAAATGAGAATACAAAAATAATAAAACTGTGAAAATAAACAAAAGAGGCCTTGAACAAATATATATAGCAGAATCACCTTGATACATAGATAGTAATATAGCTACAAGGACTAAAATATATATCATAATCAAAACAATTTCTTTTCTTCATCCTATCTATCTGTCTGTCCCTGATTTCCTCTATGACTTTGGAGAATTTGCATGAGTTTGTTACTATTTTTTTGCATAATAGTCTCAAGATTCTGACTTATGTTCTGAGGATTAAGGATGAGACTGAAGTGATGAAAAAAAAATGAAGGATTTATTTTCTAACCTTCCAACTTTTCAGCCTGATTCCTCACTCTTAGATAGTGTTTTACACAGTGCCTGAGTCATAGTCATTTTTCACTCCTTGATTTTCCGCACGTTCTGCCCTTTTCTTTCATCTATTAACTCAGTAAGCACTGAAGTCCTTTGTACAGTTGATCCAGTCCTTTGTTCTTGCCTACAGTAATTAAGATTTCTAGGAAACCATCCATCCATAGACTGGACAAAGCCAGACCTGCCTTTAAGCTCTTATAAGCCAAATATGCTCAACTAGGTGTACCAGTAGACTTCTGAATTCATCATTCAAATATGTTGCTGAATTTTGGCATTTTCTTCATGGAAGCAGAAAAAAAAAATAAATCTGATGATCTTTACTGATAAGTTTTATTCCTACCTGTTTTAGCTTAGCATAATCTAAGATAAGATCTAGTGGATCTTATCAATGCTTATAAATACTTAAAGGGTGGGTATAAGGAGGATGGGACCACTCTTTTTTTTCACTGGTGCCCAGTGACAGGACAAGATGTAATGGACATGAACATGAGAAGTTCCATCTAAACATGAGGAGGACCTTCTTTACTTTGAGGTGATGGAGCATGGGTACAGAATCCCCAGAGAGGTGGTAGAGTCTCCATCTCTGGTGACATTCAAAACTTGTCCGGAAGCAATCCTGTGTGAGCTTCTCTAACTGAACCTACCTTGGCAGGAGGGTTGGACTAGATGATCTCCAGAGGTCCCTTCCAGCCCCTATCACTCTGTGATTCTGTAATCTTTGTTGTACATATATTATTTTTCCACACTTAACTAAAATGGATTAAATTGGTAGCTTGAAATAAACTAGAACATCTTACTTCAGTTAAAGTATATTTGTGCATCTTGTACCTATCCCACTTAATGTATGTTGTAAGAAATTTGAGGACATCATACCGGACAATAGAAGGAGTGATTTCTTTTAGATTTGAATATGCTAAAAAAGAAACACCTATATATGAAATGATGAATTTACTTTGATTTCTGCAATTAATGTCTTTCATTAGGCATTACATTAACTCCCTCACATTTTTATAACCATTTTAAAGTCAGAGTGCCACAGAAATTAAATTATTTGGTACGAACATTTTTGGGGATGATTTTCATAAGCACAAAGGTTATTTAAGCACTCATCTTTCATTTAAAGTCATCATGTTTTGAATATCTCCTCATCAGTAGAAAATATCCTCTGAACTATTGTTGATATTGGTGTATGTTCTGTAACAAAAAAGCATATACTGATTTGTCCCCTAAAATATTTTTTATTTGAGGGCCCATGTAGAAAAAAAGTAACAGCATGAAGACAATGAGTAAAGAAAAAACCTGCCCACACAAACTCATCCAATTCTGGGAGACAACATAGAAACAATAACTGACAGCCAGGTGTAATATGCAAACAGCAGAGAAAATATTTTTGATTCTTGACTCTGAAACTTTGAAAATATCAAGTTGATTTAAGTGATTTATTTTTGAACCAGTTACCATTTACCAGTTACCAGTTGATTACTGGATCAGTTTGCTTTGGGGATTGCAGTATAGCCAGACAACGGATCTCCAGAAATGCAGAATAATTTGGAAACACAAGTTATTGTACTTGAGAAATGGTAACCTAGGAGGAAGACAGAACTACTTATAGAGGATGTGAAGACACCTACCAAAACAGGAAAAGGCAAGTGGGAGAATAGCTTGGCAGGCCACCAGCTAGGACTACAAGTGCCCCAAACAGGTATTTAATTGTAGGGAAAGTTTGTTCATCCCTCTGTAACTGAATTTATCTCTGCTTACTCTTTTTCCATCTAAACTAAATAATACCTCTAAGACTACTTTTTCATTGTAACAATTTATTTTTCACTATCCTGATCCAAGCAAAAGTTATATTATGATTAACTTCCTTTAAAATAATATTATTACATTCAAGTTAATAAGAAATCAGATTTCTTTTTTGAAAGATTCATCGAAAGTCCTTTCTCTCTAAGGAGAAATGAAAAAAAAAAAAAATCACTCCATATTTTAACTATGAAATGCTTTAGAGAAAATTTTGGTACCATACTGGATTTATGTTAGACTTGTATTCAGTGTTCTCAACAAGTTTGATATAGTAAAACACTGTGTGTTTCACTTTGTTTATGCCTCCAACACATTTTAGGACCCTCTCTTTTCTGATGTAGTTACCATCACAGAATATACTTCCTGGAGTTTCCCACCTGAGAAATGACTGAAGCGATCACTTACAACTCCTCAGGTGATCTATTTCTGTATTGTATTATACACAGGTATAAAATGCTGCAATACAGTGTTAAGTGTAAAATTAGGGCCTTAGGAAGAAATACATATATTGCACAGAAATTTAGTAAAGCAAATATTTATCAATGTACATGGCAATCAGAAATCCCAAAGGAGATAGACATAGTAGACATGCTGTCTTATGAGACTGAAAGACAAGCAAAAACTGTATACAGTCCTTTAACATCAGGTAGGGAGACAAATAATGGAAGTGAGTCACCAATGACCATATTCAGTATAATGTTATGGAACAGATAATTATTTCTTCAGTAGATTGCTATTCTGCCCTTTTTGTTTGTTTGTTTTCTTCAGTCTAATCTAATAATTTTTAAAATTTAAATGACATAACAATAAATACACATAAAAAATAGTTGTAATGTACAGGTACATATGGTTGTGGTACTCTTGCTAGCTGGTCTAATTTTGAACATGTGAGGGGAGTGTGAATTATTACCATAGTGACAGTGGGGTGCAGTTCACTGGTCATGAAGAGAAATCATTAACTCCTCACACCATCAATTTGTTGCGAGGACTGTGTTCACAGTGGTGCCAGACAGTATACTGAGCACTTGAAGCCCTCACTGACATCAACCAAACAAACTGTGAGCACTCAGTGCCAATGTTACTCTGAACACAGAACTATTTCAGTTCTTCAGAAAAGAAATTTGGCTTTATTTCATGGATTTATTTTAAGGGCATCACTTACTAGGTTTCTCCAGGGCTACTCATTTAAGTTAATTCAGAGCTTTGACAAACCTTGATTCTTCTGTTGCTTCGGTTTATCATATAACGTAATATATAAGCACATATTTGTTCAGTAGAGAGCTAAGAAAATGAATACAGTATACACTAAACCTGTGATCTGTGCCGACTTACCCAAGGGCTGCACTGAAAAACTAACATAAACATTACAATTAATCACCCATTGAAACAATAAGACCATACAAATACTGTCTTAAAAATTGAAGTGACAAACAACCTGACTCATTACAGTGTTGGTTCTTTCCACACAATTTACATTTTCCACTGGTATTTGTCTTCCTGGTCTGTCTAAATGGCCTGGACATAGACACCTTTCCCTCATCAATCCAAACTGTTGTTTCCTGACCATGAAATCTTCATTCCCCCAGACAGAGGCCAGTGTGCAGCACCCCACTGTGGGAACTGAGCAGTGTCCCAGCTGTCCCGATTCACTGTGTGGGTCTTTTACCCAGCAAGCTAGAGACAAGTAAGTGTAGCTGACAAGTTGCTGCCAGTTTACTGGTTTGAATGGCACAGTCACGCTGTAGACATGGAAATATCTCTTTTCCATTGTTCTGAAGACTTTCATTTTTGAACAAAAAGTTGAAATTTCTATATTATAAACAACAATAATCCTTTGTATCTTAGTCCTTTTCACAATAACTTTTTTTTTTAATATATCAATTAACAATATCATCTTCTAGTAAGTCCCTCTATTTATCTTTTTTTTCTAGACAGTTTCATGTTTCTTTTGGTTTACTCAGTATCTTGAGGTTAGCCTACTTTGCAATGTTAGGGTTTATCTATATTGATCCACTCTCTTAATTTCATCTTACTTGTGAATTACATCCTCATCTGCCACTAATACTACATTCATCTGATTTTTTTTTTCCATTAGCCTGATTATTTTGCTGCCTTTAATGCTTTTACTTCTGAAAATTGATTTCTTGCCTATTTTTTCTCTTCACATAGCAGGCCACCTTGTTCTTTTTCATCTGTTTGTTGTTGTTCCCCAAGCTGTTCATACACCAGTGTTAATTTATTTCAGTTTCAAATGGTTTTAATTTTAAAGTAACAGAGTGGAACCCTCTCACAGCAAAATAGCTGACTTTAAAGAATAAATTCAGGGAGGTTCACCAGAGCTAGAATTACCATTGGAATAAAATGTTTCATCAATTTTCTTTCTATAAATTGTGCTGATACAGAAGTGTACTAGAATAGAATAAAGAGTTAATCAGACTCTTGTTACTTCTACTAAATTTAACAGTTACATGTGTTCCAACTTATTAGGCCACAGTCTAAGTGGCAATTTCATGCAACACTAAGAAAGTTGTGAAAAAGCAAACAGAATCCCATTCTCAGTTACTTTTCAAAGACAATTCCAAACATGCTTAGCTTTGTCTGTTTTACCTTAGGATTTGCATGGCACATCCTGGCAACAACAGATGCCAAGGGAAGGTTTAATAGAGGGAAGAGAGATGAAAATTGGCCTCCTTGCCATGCTTTGAGGTTGAAGTTTTAAAACTCCTTTCTTTCACCACTTAGACTGAGCTCCTTCCATCACTGTATGTAATACATCACTTGGTTTATTTCAGATGGTTTTATTTTTAAAGACAATAACTTTTTTTGGAGTTACCCTGGATTGTGAACTGTTATATTCAGGTACATGTTACAAGGACACAAATAAGGAAAGGAATTAAATTCCCATTAAGACATGTATTTGAGCATTGCATTGCTGGTGGCAGGTGAGGAGGGATTGTTGTTCACCAGGAGCCTTATTACCTTTCAGATTTACAAAAGAAAAAAAAAAACAAAACCAAACCTGGCTCTCCTGTCTTTCTTCGTGTCCTCCTTCAGTCCTCTTTTACAGGACAAAATATGATTTCAAGCAACACAGAATGGGAAAACTATAGTCAGGAGCAGATCCACCTAATTTTTCAGGAGAGTCAAGACTCAGCTTCCACCTGTACTTTGAAACAGTCTTCATGAACTAGTGGTATAATTCAAAATGCCCAGAGTGATTTATTGTATCTTTTTGTCGTGACTTAGTAGAGGTGATAGTTCCCATTTCTGTATTGAGTCATATGTGGATACTGAAAAAGATGTTCAGCTGTCAGCCATGGTCTTTGATGAAAGAAGACCAAATCTATCAAAAAATATACCTTTTCCCAACTCCCATTGTAGACCAGACTATATTCACTTTTGGAACAGTTATCAGCTTGGTTAAAAATTTATATCTTTAAACTACTGTGGGTTTTGACAGTTTCAACCTTGCCATTATTGGAGCAGTATTTCATTTTTACTGTTCCACAGTGGTACACATCTTTTAACAAGTTCACCTGTTTACTTGTCTCCTAGTCGAGGAAAAATGTTATTTAGGCAGACTTTCATTTTCTTTTCATGTTGATTAAAGTCCTTTTTACCCACTCAAGTAATAGGATTCACATAGGTGGAATTATCCTCATCACCCTTATGAAGCTTTTGTATTTGAATGTAGGTCTGAATCCTACAGTATCAAATATATATTACCATTAACACAACAACCAAAAAAATATCTAATGGAAAATGTTAACAGTCTTAATTTTTTTTCTGTGGATTCCTAATAGTCATGATTAACATAGCATTGGTGTGCTGGAAAGGCTTCCCAGTGTAGAGATAAATAACACTTTCTAATGAACAGTGAACAAAAAATAGAAAAGTAAAAATAAATGAGGCATGAGAGAGCAAGGTAAATATTTCTACACATCTGGATAATACTAAAACTTTATAGTAGGCAATAATACACTTATGAAAAAGTTAGAAAAGCACTTGAAAAAGAGAGGAAAGCCAGAGTGATCTCTTAACAAAACATTTTCCCTGAGCACAGAACAAACTTAAACTACAGAAAAAAAAATTAAAATGTAAAGTATTAATATAATATATGTCACTTTTATTTATTGCAACACCTGTTTTTTAAAAGATTCAGTATTGTTCCCAAAAGACACTGCTTTGTCAGCCAGAGGAAGAGATGACTTGAGATACTGAGGTGATGAAAAAAATTGTCTTGATATGAAAAAAAATTGCATGATTTCCTTTCCATCACTAAAACAGAGGAGAAAACTGTAGTTCATTTCTTTCTTTTTTTTTTTTGGATGCATATTTTATTATATTGAAATTAAGCACATAAATATTTAAGGAGTCAGAAGTGCCATTTCATTTGGAAAAACAAATTCTAGTCTATTGGGCTAACTGGTTAAATGATGTCATTTTGATAAGGTTTTGCCTTTAAAAAGAAACTATGCAGGATAAATCTTTGTACAGCCCTATTTTTAGTGTGTGTATTCTTGCCTTATCAATACTTATGGAATGGTTCGACAGGTTGCTAGACCTCCATTTCTGTTCTCTTCCAGTGTAGAATAGAGTGACAGAGCCTTTCTTACCAATATGCACAAGAAAGGCTATGGTGTGGTGCTTCTGGAGGAGCACAGTTTTCAGGAGTAAAGAGTCTGGAGGAAGCATGCAATGTGTGGATGTGGGTGCAAAGGCAGCTGAATTTTAAACTGTTCTCCAAAACTTTGTCTTAAAAAGAAACTAGTTCAGCTTTAGGAGCATGGTAGAACTTGTCATACTGATAGTCTGTGGAATAATGACTGGAGGTGACTTAAAAATTAAAATCATATAAAAGGTGCAGCATCGTTCACACATTAAGGAAAGGTATGACATCAGAAAAACTTTCAGGGTAGAGAGCAACTGGTATGCAAGGAATCAATTTCACAACAGTTCCCTAGACAACCCTGTTTGCACGCAGTATGGGGGATGCAGTGCAGTGAAGATTCGACAGCCAGGCCCTGTGAGATTACAGCAGAGATGGGAACTTGATGGTACTACAAAACCGATAAGCTGCCTGTTTGATGCAGTTTTTGACAAAGTACTGTCCTTTGGGCCAACTTTGCTCATCCTAATGTACCAAAACACACCTCCATCCCAAAGTGCAACTACGCCCTCACTGAGTTTGCAAAAGCAAAGTGAGAGAAATTTACACCAATCGTAATAAAAGTATTTATGAATAGAGTCACTCAAGCTCCACCTTGAAGATCAAAAATTATTATAAAAATGGTTTAAGTAAGGGGGGATGTCAGGGAAGACATCATCATGGACAAGTCAGGGTGGATGCTATCGCTGATCTGACTCCTGAGATCAGTCGATGGGCTGAACCTCACTTACCCCCATAGGGATGCCTTTGGGTAAGACCTGAACTTTCCCTAGAAATGTTACTGAGCTGCTCTTTAATGCAACATGTTTGGTATACCTACACATGCTTTGCAGACAGTGAATTTATCACTGGCAATCTACAAGAGCTTGTATCTCTCTTGCTCTTAATAAACTACACTATTCATGCTACTAGTCAGACAAGGTCTCTCATCAGGCACTGTCAGCTCCTTACTGACTGCATGAAACCATGCAGCACGACTAGAACCAGGGACTGCAGTGCACTGTTGGTGATTTCGGAGCTGTGAAAGTTCAAAGAGACTGAACGTGACCGGACTAATAGTGCCAAATTGGACATCACTCATGATCTAAACCTAGTTGCCTCCAGCCCCTCTGATATCTGAGGACCAGCTGGAATGCAAAGGGGTTTATTTTCTGCCAAATTACTTTACCCTTTTCACATGACACAGTCTCAATAGAACATTGAGACAAACACACAGAGAAGGCAGCATCCAGAAGCAGAGCAAGCAAAGTGAATGCCATAAACTGAGATTCAAGAAAAGCGAAATTTGTATGCAGAACGCCATGCCCAAACATATAAACAATTCAATGCTCTGAATAAAAATGAGAAAATGAAGGCAAAGTTCCCTTATAGGAGGAGTAGGGGTGGGGTGGAGTGGAAAAACGTGAGAAGCTCTTGCCTGAAATATTGAAGGGGACACTAAAACAGTTGATGAAAGTATTAGAAAACAACTGATCCCAGACACAGCAAAACTGCAGAGCTGATTTCATTTTACTTAAATCCAAGAAGTACAAGACAGAGTAGATATATTACAAATCTGGGATCTATGACATCTATAGGTAACTCTTCAAAAAAAAAATCTATTTTCTAAGAAATAGTTTTTCTCTGTGGGACAAGAGACTCCAGATAATGGAAGGTATTCTTGAGACACAAAGAATGCTTTGCTGGAGCAGAGAAAACTGAACTGTCCAGCAAGAGCAACAAACCAAAGTAGCTTGTGATTTATAATAAACATATAGACTAAATTAAAGGAACCAAGGAAACAGTACAGAGAATAAATCACATCAAATTTTAGTCAACTGTACTCTAAACTGGTCATCTCTAGTCAGTGGAGGAAACAAGTTCCTCTACTGGATGAAACATTCCAATCTAAATCAAAATCAGGTGGGACTATCAGCTTTCTAAAAATGCCTTTCTCTTCCCCTGACAATACATTTTAAAATTTTACTTCAGTAGGTCACTTTTGAATGATTAATATTTGATGAAGTAAAGGGCTTGTCTCAGTGTAACTCTTACATTGGGAAATAACATGTAAAGAAGGGGAAAAACAATGTCTTACCTTTGAGTCATGACCTTAAATTTTTGCAGCAAAACCACTTTTTTTCCCAAGGTGATTTCTGAAATGAAAAAACAAACAAACAAATAAACAAACCAACCCCACAAACAAACACACACACACACACACACCCCCCCCAAACACACACACACACACACACACCCAACACACACACACACACACACACAAACCCACACAAAACAAACAAACCACCAACACACCCACACAAACCAAACAAAAACAACACACAC
>JANHFX010007875.1:0-74231 GCA_027560015.1 Chloroceryle amazona | reverse complement strand
CACACACCCCAAACACACACACCCCAAACACACACACCCCAAACACACACACCCCAAACACACACACCCCAAACACACACACCCCAAACACAAACAAGCACACACAAACAAGCACACACAAACAAGCACACACAAACAAACAAATAAAAAAACCACCACCAAAAAACCCACACAAAACCAAGAAAGCAAAAATACAAGCAGTTATTCGGCCGACAGAGATCTCCACTGAAGAAGATATCTGCAGTTTGAGTATAGCAAATGTAGACATCCAGTGCACAGGAGCTGCAATGCAGAAGGAGGTAAGTATTCAACTGCCACATTTGCAGTGATGTTATTAGATTAACAACCAATTCAATTCCAGCTGGTATACGGAGTCATCTGCAATGTAATCTGAGCAACACTGATAAACTGCTATATTAGATCAATGACCAATTTGATTCCAGATGGATTGTGGAGCCAGCCACAATGTAATCCTAGCAACAGTGATAAGCAGACAAATATGACAGTGTTATAATGATGTACACCAAAAAAATGCAGGCTGTCAATAAGACAACATAAAACAAGAGACAATGCTGTTTGAAGTTTGAAGTAGCTGACAGACAGAAGCACCACTTGCTGTAGGGAATAAGAACAATGCAAGCTACTTGACTGGTCAGAATACAAAATGAGACTATCCTCAAATGCAGACAAAGCTGCTTCATTCCAGCAATCTGAAGAGAACCAGGAATGCAAGGATTTAAAAATATCTTCATCTTCCTTCCACTAGGTAGTCCATAAGCATGAGAAATGTGAAATTAATTTATCATTGTGCATATATCCTCCTTTTTATTGCATTAAAATAATTTCTGAAATAGAGAATTAAATGAGCAACCCTCTTGACATCTGACGCCACATTACCTTAGAGGCCAGTACATCATTACACTTGTAGACAACATTAGCATCACACAGATCCTCCAAAGTACACTGGATCAAACACTAGAAGGATTGGCAACCGTTGCAGTTGTACCTGCTGCTGCTGTTGTTTTAAAGGATAGAAATTCCAAGAAAAAATATGTCCATGGTATTATACTGCAAGAAATTATAAACAGACTTTCAAAGTCCTGTGTTAGATTAAGTTCAGAGAGGTTGAAGCTGATCAGAGCTGAACCCTTGTTTATGCATGTTTACATTCTAGGAACCATAGTAATATACAGACAGAGAAATCAAAACAATTCAAATCATACAGACCAAAAGGTATGAATAGATGTTTTCATGTTTGGTACACAACTATTAGGATTCTCAAAACCTTTAAAATATTAACATTGCATAATATAGCATGGCATTTGCAGCAAACTAAGTTGAACAACTGAATAACATATCAGATCTGAAGAATAGAGCCATTAAGCAGAGCACCCAGAGCTGATTCTTCAGAAAGAAACACAGCTATGAAACAAAAATTGCTTAACACATTTAACAGTTCCCAAGCATTGCAAAGACGACAGGCTCAAACTGTCAAAGAAAAAATGATGATGATAGTTTTTCCTCATGCACCCAACAACAGCAGATGGTTGTGTTTAGTTTCCCAGGAACCTTAGAAACTGGCCAGTCAGCCCTTCCTTCTTTCATATTCCCCTCAATATACCCTTCAATGTCTCTCAACTTCTAAGATTCCTTCCATTAGCTATTCATGTTTTCTTGGCTTGATACAACATTTGGCTATTCTACCCACATCATGATACCTGATAACTGCATTTTGTGGAAGCAGATAATGGGGAAGACACTCAGGCATGAACTGTGACCAAAGAACTGAATAGTATGCTTGGGTAAAGGGTCACAGCAGAAATCATGTGATTCAAGAATGACATAGAAGACAAGTTTCAGATGTTAGGGACTGAGAAAACATTGGGAAGACAGAGTTAAGAGACACTGGGAAGAAAAGGATCTCTCCCTGGAAGTGTTGAATCATTCTAACACATTTCCTAGAGACTAGTAATATCTTGCAGAAATCCACAAGTCTGTAAGACATCCACCAGAAACAGAACAATATTTAAAGAATTATTTAATGGGATTTTAGATGAAAGGGTAGAGGTTGCAAAAATGAACTTGGAAGAGATGTCAGTAACACTTTCTACAATGGTTTCAGTTGAGAGAAAATCTGTTTAGATTTTAAAATAATTGATGTAGAAGGAGCATCATGCCTGAGAAATCTGTGCGCAGGCAACAAAAGACAAGGTGGATGATGGGGAGAAAAGGAGATAATTTAGGTTTTTTTCTTTGTACCTTCCTGGAGTATTTTTATAAGGGAAGACTGACAAAGCTGCAACTGTTTAGCCTAGAGAAGAGATGGTTCAGGGAGGAATTTCATCAGTGTATATAAATACCTGAAGGGAATGGTGTAAAGCAGACAGAGACAGGTTTTATTTCACTTGTGGCCAGTGACATGACAAGAGGCAATAGCCACAAACTAAAATAGAGGATGTCCTGTCTGAACACCAGGAAACACTGTGAAGATAACTGTTCACAAGCAGAAGTTGCCCAGAGAGATTTTTAATATCTCCATCTTTGGAGATATTCAAAACCCATCAGGACAGTCTTGGCTGACCAGCTCTTGGCAACCCTCTTGAGCAGGATGGTTGGACCAGATACTCTCCAGAGGTCACTTCCAACTTTAACCACTCTATGTGTTTCTTCTGATTCCTGTCAGACTGCCTCTCTGGGCACAGATAGTAGTCCTGGAAGAAGGATGAAGCACCAGTGTTTCATGAAGCAAGGAAGACAGAATCCATCAGCCCCTGATCCTTCTTCTGGTCAGCATCTAAAACTGATTTATCATAAATTCATACAACTAATAATATTCTTCAATCAACATTTTGCTGCTTAAGACTGAGTCCTACAGAAAGGATTCAGTAGGATGTTTTCACCGTGGCTTCCTTTGTGCAATTTCAGTCATTGCTCAATTGAGATCAGTATGCTAAAAATACATTGGTTGGAGTGTCACATCACATCAGCGAATTCCTCCACACACACACAAAAGTATGGTTTATAGAAACAGAACACCATGTAACCTGTAATTGCTCTCCTTTTCCCCCTATTTTCCATTGGAGTAATTCCAAATTACTCCAATTACTCTGGAGATTGCATAATTAATTACCTTTCCTAAGTAAGTGTGATTGAGAAATATTTTAAATGTGATTATTTGTACAAAGGGTAAAAGTGTTGAGGAATATAAGCACCCATTCCTGAGACTGCAAAAAAAAAATAAAAAAAAAAACAAATCAACCAATTTAAATAATCAATAACTGTGTAATTGAGAAATCTAGAGTAAAAGCTGTAAAACATCCTGAATACTTATTTTCATTTCAATTATGTTTATTTTGAAACTAATCAGAATATTATTTACATGTCAACACTATAAAAATATCCCTTTATCTTAAGAAACTCTATTGTTTATTGTGTTATTTCTATTCCTCCTAATTACAGTGGCAGACACAATCAATATAATGACTAACATAGTCTGAAGGATGTACTCCATTGTTTTTCAGTAGCAGAAATATTGTCTCCAGAGGAAACTTAAATATGTTAAGAAAAGCAAAAAAGATCTAAATAAAATATCCTGAATATAGTTAGACAGATTATCCCTCCATATGCATGGCCAAACAGTTCTTGTATTCTGTTATGTATTCTATTCCTTGTATTCCAATAGTTGTGGATGTCCCCTCCCTTGAAATGTTCAAGGCTAGGCTGGACAGGACTTTGAGCAACCTGGTATAGTGGAAGGTGTCCCTTCTCACTGCAGTGTGGTTGGAACTAAATGATCTTTAAGGTCCCTCCCTACCCAAACCATTCTATGATTATGCACACGTGCTATGTTACCTGAATGTTCTTCATCCCATAAATCACGTCCTCTTAACAAGGGAAATAGAATGACTGAAAATACAGCAATGCCACATTCTTCCCCATGCCCCACCTCATTACAAATGCTTGCCTGACTAGCTTTCATAAATAAGTTAATAAAATTGCACTTTGCTAATTATGACTGATTCTGAACATCATTTGTAACACTATGAATGTAGAGATTGAGAAATATGAACCAGACCAGGTCCTTAGTCACTGATAATATACAATTCCAAATTCCATTCTGTGCAAAACTGACAATTTCTCCATTCATTTACATCAGTGTAAACTTGCAGTTCTACTCAAATCAATGCGATTCACCATGGTTTAACTGAGAGCATATACTTGTCCTAAAATGTACTTCTTTCCTCTGTATGATCAGAAAAGGGACATCAAACACCTACTTTTAAAATTCATAGTCTACAATACACTTAGCAAAATATTGGCATGAGGAAAGTTTAAGAATTGTTTACTGGAGCATAAATAAATAAATAAATGTAAGAGGTCCCATTAAGCTCCTGAAAAGAGAACCATCAATAATCTCACATTTCAAGTTAGCCACTAGTCATTGAAAGGTGAGCAGTACATTACATTTATAACTTGTCCTCTTCTGTCTCTCTTTTATCTCCACAGAATATGTCACCTCAAGCTCTCAACAGAAACTATGGTTACCCAGCATTAGGTTCAAGCAGGTTCAAGCTCTCATATGTCCTGAGCAAAACATTAATTAGAGTATCTCAAAATAGAAGTGATTTATTATTACTTTTGAACAACACTCTTAGGTACTTCTAGAATTTCCTTTGCCAACCTGGATTTTTGCATTGATTCCTTAAGGGAAAGAATGATTCCAAGTTTAGGTAAAAAAATAAAATTAAAAAGAAAGCAGAACAGTACTATAATGCAAAAATTATCATAACACAGTGCTTCTTTCATTGAATGTATCATTTGATAAGAAGAGCTACAGCCAAATAAATCTTAAAACTTCTTTTTATATTTTCTGATAATACAAATCCAACCCTCATCTGTCTATGACAACATTCACGCAAACAGGCAGGCTTTGAAACATGACTTGAAGGTTAATAAATGAGTGGTTTAGATCACCAGTGAACAGAACATTCTAAAGGAAAAAAAAAAAAAAAAGAAAAAGTATTTTGTCATGTACGTTTTGCAAAGAGAAGGATTAAGTTTTCATTATAATGACAGGAATGTGGCTCAAGCTGACACATGAGAAGAGACAAAAATTTCTTATTGATTGCTTTATAACTTAAAATCAACATCACAACATCGCATGAAGTCCAACAGGTAGCTAGAAAGTTCTCAGAACATTGGCAAATAAACTAATCTGTATAATTGATTTTTCAGCCCAGTGGATGAATGAAAAAATTTAAATTGCTTGGGGTCAGCCTGCTCTTTAATATTTAGGTTAGGTTGCAGAAATAAAGCCTGCTTTCTTTGTTGTTCTTCCTTTGAGGTGAACAAAGTTTTTAATCAGATTCCAAGTGTACCATTTGATTTTTGTGTCCTTTACCCTCTTATTAGAATTAAATGTTGGTAAATTAATTTCAACACACTTATTAAAATGTCAAAATTAAATGTTTCAACTTTCACAAGAAATTTTCTCTCTTCTTTTCTTCCTGCCAAAAGTGTTTGATGAATGCAGCATCAGTTTACTACCGAATTTGTCTGAGCCCAAACAAAGTTTTCATTGATAATTTATTTGTTAAAAAGATTTTCCTTGTACTTTTTCTAGCAACATTCTACTGTTCAATGCCTTTACTGGATATCCAGTAACCTTCTATGTGTATAAGTGTACTTTGCTTAGGTATAAACATTGCTGAGAGGGAAATGCAGCCTCTTCAAATCCTCTGCAGTTCTCTAATCCAACGGATTTGGTAGCAGAGTGCATCCCTGAGAGCTGCCATTACATTCTGCTTTTTGGGCATAGATGGCAACCATTTCTGGATATCATAAATGGATTTGATAGATGAAATCCATTCCTGGATACCTTTGTAATGTAGATGAGGAACAAATAAGGATACAGCTGAACCATAGACCTGAGTAAGGTGACAAGCAGTGAACAAACTTCAAAACAGATTCAGAGTAGAAACAACCTTACTATATCTTCTGCTTCACTTCAGTGCTAGGAAAGTTTAAATGATGATGAGCCAAGTGCTGTCCTATCTCTTCTGTGAAGGGACTTCATCTGTTAGACAGTGGTTATGTACCTGACTTGCCTTTCTCTCTGAGAAATGTTTACAATCTGAAAATGCTATTTTTTCCATTAACAGTGATCACATATTATGTCTTACAATAATCAATAATCAGAAACTGAAGTCAGTGACAAAAACCTGCACTCACTGTTGAAGATCTGAATTCTTGTCTGGTATCTGCTGAACAAAAAAAATCCATTATATTCTTGATTCCAAATAAAATCCTCTATTATTAAATTTCTTTGTGTTTTTTTAATATCACATCATCAGTGTACTAAGCCCTGTCATTGTCATTATGACTTTTGTATGGTAAACTTTTTCATAGTAGAATAAATATTGTTTCTTGGCAATAAATTTTTTGTTAGAAACCTATTGCCATTTAATAGAATAGAACAGAATAGAAGAAGCTGACATAAAAATTATTTAATTTTAAAATACATTCCTAGAACACTACTAAATGTTTGCAAAAAAGATTTGAAGGGTTCTGCCAGCTTATCCTACAGAATCTACCTCTTCTCCACTTCTCCAGACCACATTCTCGCTAACAGTTTGAAGCAGTTCTAGGAAATATCATCAAATCACTGTATAAATAAATCTATGGCTCTCTTGTATCTTGAACGCTGTGTGCAGTTCCAGACTGAGAAACCTTGCAACAGATTTCAAAAGTTCAGAGGACAGTATGAAGGATCAAAGGTGACCTATATTTTCCAGTCTCCTAATATTGGCATATTCACATATAAATTAAAATTACAGATAAGAATTGCTGCTAGGAAAATAGAGATTATATTTATGTTTGGAAGCAAATATTTTGTTGGAAGAAAAAGGGGGATTCTGATACCCAAAGCCTCATACACCCCAGAGTATTATCCCGTCTACCTATTTTACAGGACCACCTATCCTGAACACAACAAATTCACAAGGTACCTTCTTTCACAATCCAGAAATTCTCTAACAACAATTTATAGTTATGAACAGATTTTCAGAAGTGCCTTTTCTGGAAAAACAAACATGTTTCCCATCCACTGTTCCTTCACAATGATATTTTGAATGCATTGCCATATTATCTAAGTAGAATATACATAAATCACACCAAGCATCCAAAGAAAGATAATTATCACACTGTTATATCCATCTTCTGCATAACAGTCTTGCAGTTACAACATTCACCAAGGATTCAAGGCCAACTTCGGTCTGGTGATGATATAAACTACCCTCAGGCCACCACTGACTCAGATTTTGATGTTGCAGAGACTCTACTGCTCTTCACCTAGATTCATATTTTTTACTTTCTGGTCACCAGTGACTCAAACTTCAGAAGAGGGGATGAAAAACCTCTGCCTTAGAGTATGGGAGAGTTTATGGTTGGATAGTTTGGATGTTTTCCTTATATACTGCCTTGACACCCCACTCCCTAACCATAGTGGCAAGGTCCTGAACTCATATATAATACATCCTGGTACCTCAAATTCTAATGTGGAAACCTTCTACACAATGTTTTATGCAACTCTCTCAGACAGTTCTCATAAGAGAGGTGTTCCAGCTCTCTGATCATCTTTGTGGTCCTCCTCTGGATCCACTCCATCAAGTTCATGTCCTTCTTGTGTTGGGGATACCAGAGTTAGACTCCATACACCAGATGGGGGTCTCGTAAGAGGAGAGTAGAGGGGGAAAATCACCTTCCTCAACCTGCTGGCCATACTTCTTTTGATGTAGCCCAGCTGGTTTTCTGAGCTGCACTCACATATTTCTGGCTGATATACCAGCTACCCCAAATCAACCAATACCCCCAAATGCTTCTCCTGAGGACTGCTCTCTATCCATACTCCACCCAGCCTGTATTTATGATTGAGATTGACTGGACCCACATGCAGGACCTCGTACTTGGCCTTGTTGAACTTCATGAGGTTGGCATGGACTCACCTCTCAATCCTGTCAAGGTCTCTCTAGATGGCACCCCTTCCCTCCTGTGTGTTGACCACACCACACAGCGTGGTGCTGCCTGCAAACCTGCTGAGGATGCACTTGATCCCACTGTCCATATCACTGACAAAGATGTTAAACAGCACTTGTCCCACTACTGATCCCTATTGAAATAAGTGAACTGTGTCTGAGCTGAAAGATCCCCCATGGACACATATGCAGAGGACCTAGAACAATGATACTCGTGATGAAAAGACTGTCAGTAGCATGAGAACCTCTCCCTTGCTAGATATCCAGGAGAAACACAGTACAGATCTCAAGACATAAATGTCTCACTGAAGGAAAAGTGTGAATTAAAGATATGATTCACCCTAACATCTCCTCTAACACCACACTTCAGTCTCTCAGACATGTTTGGATTTGAAAGCTAGGCCTTCTGAGGCCCTGCCCTTTCTGAATATAGACAGGTGCTAGATTTTGTGTAACAGAAGATATATGAAAGCAGTGTACAAGGGTATAATATAGTAGTAAAATGCAATGTCATCACCAGAGCTACTTAAGATAGACATTTCCCCTTAAATGTGCTATGCTTTGAAACTGTTTCTGAAAATGATCAGCAGGTCAGGAAATAGTTTCAAAATGCAGAATAATTTGGAAGGATGCACTAGACCAGGAAGGGAAGAGTTGCCAGCCATCAGGCAGCACATATCAATTTCTCTACCAAACAGAGAGGGCAAGCATACTTTTTCAAGCCTGTCCCAAAGGTTCTCAGCATTTATCTTTGCAGATAAATACTTAGCCCTGAACAAAAGTATGAGTGCCTGGAATCAAAGGATTTCTTGGAACACATGAATGTGAGAAAGAAATTAATTCACGAAGCAAAAGCAGACAAAAGCAATTTAGCTGTGACTTGGCTTGACCTGCCTAATCTGTGTTTCCATCTCTCTTGCTTTAATAAAGATTACACTAAACAAATATCAGACTCCTGAAAATATTCAGTCATATACCGGAAAGTATTTCAGTATCCCGTGTTCATTTCCATGGCTGAGAGAGATACTGAAGCAACTTGAAGTACAATATTTAAAAGAAAAATCTCAGTTTGAGGACTTTTATAAATCTGAAACAAAAATTAAATAGACATCAATCAGAGAGTGGATGCAATAGTTCCACAAAGGAAACAGAAAGATGAACAGACAATAAAAGAAAAATTCCCCAATAAAAACAAACAAACAAACAATCAAAACAAAACAAACAAACAAACCACACAACCCACCACAAAAAAACAAACCACCTATGTTTGTGTAAAAATTTGAAGAAAAGATAACAGAAGCATGTTTATGTAGTATATATATACATAAATAAACCTTATAAGGGATTGAGCCTGTTCTATTTCTTGCAATAAGAAAGCTTTCTCTGAGTTCCATGCCGTAGATCAAGGCCAGAAATTTACAAATATTTCAGTGTTTAATCTGGTAGTAGTAAAGAAGAAACTGGTGTTTTCAATATAAATTAGCTCAAGTTCTCTCAGATATTACCTAACTGGATATCTTATGTGGTCAAGCAGGTGCTGATGGCAATGCTAATAGTGCCAAGAACAGATCGATCCAAGAACTAGAGTAAAACAAATACCTGCTTGTATTAGAAGCATCTGGGGAAAGAAGTTGGAAGCATCATTGTTTTCCTAATTGGCATATGTTTTCCAGTAGAGTCCATTCCAAAAATGCTTGAAGTAATTGGCACCAGTGGGAAAAGAGAAGGGAGGTCACTTTAAGGCTACCCAAATTAGTAGAAAAAAATCATCACATTGGTAGAGAGAGCAGTAGTAGGGCCACTTGCAAGCAAAGGGAATGGCTGCTTTTGCCAGAAAAACAGTCAAGATGGGATGAAGTGCTCTGAAAAGATCATTCAAGTAAATAAGCCTGGAATTTGTCTTTTCCTAGTTCAGCAGGACTGTTTCAGGGGTACCGCGTCAACATCAGAGCAAAACTATATAGCACTAAACTGAAAGTGAGGACCACTAACATGACCATTTTTAACCACCTTAAACAGACCTTTGGTAAAAATGAAAAAAATATTCAAGGGTTTGAAAACAATTGCTAAAATTTTTGAAAATAATTTTTTGTATTTGTTATGTGTTCACACATGAACATCTCTGTGTCTGGTCTTTGTGTATGGGCCTGATTGAAAGCTCACTGAAGACAACCTGAAAAACCTCAATCACTCCAATGAGACTTGGAAAATGATCTTTTGATATATAGCAAACATATCAATAATCATACAATAATTATTTGTAACTGTTTCTTAGAAAAACTTGGTCTGAATTTTCATACCCGGAAAGTGTGATTTGCTGAGCTGTAACATTTCAGAGCTCTATTCAGGTTTCCATTTTTTGCTTTCCACTTCTAATGGGCATAGCTTAGAGAATGCAGCCTCTACTTCACTCAGCTGTGAAAGAAACCTGCAGGATATATTTTCTGAGGATTTTCCCTTTTCTTTTCAAGAAAAAAAAAAAAAAATTCCAAAAAAAATCAGTGCCCAACTCTTAGTTGTCTGTTGGTGGATAAACTAGACTGTAATTTAGGTTTTGCTCCATGTGCTGATAACCCAGGCTGGTTCTGCATGAGTCTGCATGAGCCAGCTTGTGTCTTGGGCTGGTATATCTTTATGCTTGTGCTGCTGCTCTGTGTGGATTTGCCATTTCAGCTAGTGTTAGCTCAGGCGAGTCCATGCTCCACCGCCTGAGGCATCTCTGACATTCCTTGTTTCTCTCCACTACCTTTTCATTTCAATTAATTTCCACATGGTTTACAAATCCAGTGGTATAGCTTTATCAAGGCTAGTCACCTATCCTTTCCTTGACTATTCTCTAAAAAGCTTCTTCTTTTGGAAGCTTTAGGACCTTATTTTTGCAGAACCTGCTACAAACTTGTCATGAGGCTGTAAAAAAATATGAATTTCAAAGAATGAAAAGTAAGAATAAATACCCTTCTATATTCTAAAACATGAGCCCCATGTGCATATCTAACTACTCATTGCAATAAATCAGTCATCTTTTTAGGTAGACAAGTATATGAGAGAGACAAGGGATCGAAATATCACAGGCTGCATTTAGGCTTGTGAGGAGACCTAGCCAAACTACATGAATGAGAGAGACTGGCAGGCAGGTTCATAAACAAAATGAATTAGTAGTATTTCTATAAACAGTTAAGAGTGATCCTAAATGTTTTGATTTAGCATACTTCTTGTATTATCTTAAGCAGCAGCTCCAAGACACAAGTAACTCTTAATACCTTTTTTCAGATTTCTACTCTACCAGGTTCTGATTGAAAACTTAATGACGTGACAAGAATAAAATAGAAAAAGTATTAACAAATACCAATTTAAAGAAAGGAGCACCAAAAATTTTTACATTAAGGTCTCTATTTTTAATTCACTGGTCTATATTTTACATGACCATTCATTGTAATTATATCTGACATTACCAGTAGCAAAAAATGTCGAAGTACAAGAAAATACCAAAGAAATACTCCATTTATACTTAAGTAGCTGTGACATATACAGTCCAAGCTTGAAAATTTTCTCCACTATTTTCCTCCTTGACCTGATAAAGAGATGGGAAGACAGGGAAAAATTTCTAAAACTGTCAGGCTGCATGGAAATATGTTAAATTCATGCACAAATGGAGGTTTTGCCAATCAACCTTATTTCTCTTTTTTAATATTTTACTGTTCATTTAAAAATGCATATCCTCAACCTTATTTTCATAATGATTTTATTTGTCATAATGGTTCATGTCTAATTTCCTAAAAAGGTTTGAGTAGTTCTCTGTGATTTTAAAATATGCATTTTCACCCACAGAGATTTATGCTTGAAAAAGCTAAGTAAGATGATCTGGTTAAATGGACCACTGCACTGGGAATTTAAACCTTTTCTTCAAGATCAGTTAAGAAGTGCCCAGAATAAACTAGAATTACTGACACAACTCGTCTGTCTTCCCATTCAGTCTAGAGCCAAATCCAATTAATACTAGTTAGCAATGTTTTCCTGATATGTTAAGATGGGTGTAATTTGAAAAATAAAAATAAAAAATGGACATACAGAAATAATTAAATCACTTGATGAAAATTATCTCACTAGCTAGGGTGAACCAAATACAGATGGTCAAGACAAATTCTACATACCATTCCTCAAGGTACATTTTAGTGGGTAGTTGAAGATCATAGAATTATAGAATCATTTTGGTTGGAAAAGACCTTTAAGATCATCAAGTCCAACTATTAACCTATCACCAAACCATGTCACTAAATATCACGTCTACATGTCTTTTAAATACCTCCAGGGAGAGTGACTCAACCACTTACCTGGACAGCTGGTTCTAATGCTTAACAATCCTTTTGGTGAAGAAATTGTTCCTAATAGCTAATCTAAACCTCCCCTGGTACAACTTGAGGTCATTTCCTCTTGTCCTATCTTGTTACATGGGAGAGAAGACCAACCCCCACCTCATTAAAACCACCTTTCTGGTAATTGTAGAAAGTGTAAGGTCTCATCTCAGCCTCCTTTTCTCCAGGCTAAACAACCCCAGTTCCCTCAGCTGCTCTTCATAAGACCTGTGCTCTAGACTCTTCACCATCTTCATTGCCCTTCTTTGCACAGAAAAGGGTTGTCTGAAGCAATGAAGGTTTTTCAGTATCTCCAAGATGGAAGATAGGGAAAACAGCAGAAATCTAGTATTTCTGCTCATCCCCTTAAAAGTCTTTGAGGGTCTCCGGCTTCCTCTAGTCAAGAGGATGAAATCTTTTATGGCTGTTTTGCTGTGAATCACATACGTGTAATACCCCTATTCCTGTATTTTAAAGGCGCAAAGGTGAAACACAACTCTGAGCCACTGACATTTTGCCTGGAACTCCAAATAGATGTGTCCAAGACAGCACTGATTTGGAGAAATGTTTCTATGGGTGATAAACAAGCTATTAGACCAGAATAATTTTGCTCTAGAAGCTACAAAGGTATAGTCAAGGAGGTAAACAGTTTCCAGTAAATCCACAGAGGTTCAGTAGGTAATTGCATATACACATTTAGTAATCTCAAAATGTACACTCTTAAGAAGCAAGAAATACTTTTGAATCCCTAAGCTTACAACTCAATCTTTTGCAGATACTGTTATAAATCCAACCACAGGGCCCAGCAGATTGGATCACTGTAGAGGAAATTCACTTTAGATATTTAAAAAAAAAGAAAAAAAAAAAAAGGAGAATCTGAAGGTGAGTTTTTTTTCAGTATTATATATTTTATCACCTAGTTTTATATAAGCAGGATACAAGTAAATATGAGTGAAGTTAACATAGTGATATGAGAATCTTACCATTAATGTGTCTCCTTTATAATAAGACAGTATTTTGGTCTGTGAGGCTCTCTTATTCCTGTAAATATGTCAAAAGAATTCATCTCCCATTTAGGCACGTAAATCAAGCATTTCTGCTCTCAAGATCATGTGTTCAAGGGATCCATTCTTCTCAGTGGGACATGATGAGAGCTGAATACTTAGGAATATCCTTCTGGTTCCTTTGTATGTTTAAATGGAAATTAACTTTTTTTGGCAATATGTCTTGTCATATTGGTACTAAACCAGGAGTTGCTGAGTTGCTGACTGCTTTTGACAATCTGTCTTTTAAACTTTAATAGCAAAGGCCATTCAATGTTATTGCACAAAAATAATTAAGTGGTAAAGTTTTAAACACAATTCAGTCAAGATGTAGGGATTCAAACCATATTTCCATATTTTAAATTCTTCAATAACATGCTTGTCACATTCATTTGGCTTTAGCCAAAAATAATATAATAGTTCTAATGAAAACAAAGCTCTAATAAAAATGATCACTATTAAATATTACAATAAAAGCTATAATACTTTTCTCCCTAAAATAAATATGGATTACCTTTTTTCTTTTACTCAAGAGTGAGTGCTAATATGACTGAACAGATACAGAAGAACTGAATTCTCTGAGACACAGGATATATTTCTGGAGAATACAGTGATTTCTTCCTACCTCAGAAATATGGGTTACAGAAATGGAAGTGGTTTTTCATCCGTTAAACTTTATGAATTTCAAGAAGTTCAAATGATGCCTTTCCAAACTGGTGCATTATGAAGACTGGGATTCTTTTTCAAAAGTCGGAAATCCATTTCAAACCCGTCAATTGCTAATAGCAGTAACATATGATGAAAAGGCCAATCTCAGCTATGATCTACTTAGTTTAGAGCAAGCACTTGACTTCCTGCTTCCTAATTCCTAGAGGAGGTTTCTACTCAACTAGCTGCAAAAATCATCACTAAATTTGTCACTCCCTCCACTCCTTCCTCTTCTTCTCTCCCTTCCTCGACATCTGAATGAAAGCTTCACCAGTGCATTCCTTATATCAACTCTGTGGCTGTATGTACCAGCTTATACTCGAGACAGTGTTGTTTGTAGAGCACAGCAGCTTTCTGTTAACTCTGACTTCAGTGGCAGATGTTGAGATACTTTCATTACTTTTCACCTTAGGGTACTTCTGAATGCGACACGTTCCTGTGTGACTTGATCTAGGTGATCCTGCTCTGGCAGGGGGGTTGGACTGGATGATCTTTCTAGGTCCCTTCCAACCCCTAACATTCTATGATTCTATGATTCTACGAAAGAATTCTTATAGTCTCAAAAGACCACAAAACTATTCAGTATTTTGGGACACCACTGAGAGCCACTTAGAAAGCTGAAAAAGTGCAGAATATAGATGTTTGCCCCTGTAGATGGTATCCTCAGAGCCATAATTACCTGTTCTTTATACACTGCATCTACTTGTATTAAAAGAATGCAAACATCTTTCATACCATTAGCTTATCTGCAATAAAATAACCTGGGGATATTAAACTGGTCTATTCCTGTAAATCTCCTCAAATATACCACCTCAATCTATAATACTATCAATATTTTAAAATGTCATCAAGAGCATTTAAAAGTTTACTTTGTCAGCAGCACATGGATAAATGTTTTAGCTCTGGTTCGATAATTAAAAACTTTTGGGGTTTGTAGTTATATTTTTAATACCATTAATTTTGTATGAATTATTGATTTTAACAGACACTGTGTTTCAAATTGCTTCTTCTGCTGAATGAGGTTGTCCTCTTCTATCAGACATTCACAACTCAATAAGTTCATAATAACTTGTTAACAGTGACGAGAATGAGTATCTGCAAGGAGCAGTAAGCAAGAGTGAACAGCTTCTACTTCTGAGTTCCGGGAATTTTCTATTACATTTGGATACAGCACTCCTGTGAATTAGTCATGCAGAAATCAGGTTAAAAATATTTAATATAAGTTTTTCCTTTTTATTTTTCCTGTAACATGCACCTCAAATCTAATCTCAGGAAACTAAAAGATATTAACTCTTTTGTGGAAATATATGCCAGAGTTTCAAAGTTGTTTTGGTAAAAATGGGGACATTAAGCACCAAGTGAGATTTTAATAAGCAATAAAGTAAGATAAAAACACAATTCCAATAGAAATTGTGCATTTAGTGAGCTGGACAGTTATTAATACAGACATTTAAAGTCAAAACACATGTCATAAGTAATATCTTTAAGTTCTGGAAGACTTGGTGGTAACAGTGAATTATCTGCAAATGCAAACTCACAGCATGATATTTAAATTACAGAACAAGAGAAAATGACACATACTGTATAGGAATAAAGGGGTTATACTACCTTAACTTTTGCATTGCTTTGGTTAATATGGGCATACCTTGATGGTTAGCAAGAGCCACAATTCAAGATGAATGTTGAAAAACAGGTTTAATAAAGTACCATCAAAAGATTTAAAAACATGTCATGCAGTAGAAGTCTCATGGAGATCAGTTTATTTAACCTATCAAAAAAGATAATAACTACTGCTTGTACATGGAGGGGGGGAAAACATATTGAAAGGCTTCTCCATTTCTCAGTAAAATTATGTATGACTGAAAACTGAAGCTAAACAATTTAAGACACATCAAGCACACTTTTTTAATAATAAAGGTAATTAACTGGAACAGTTTTGTCTAGATTGGTGGTTCTTCTCCCCCAGTCCCTGTTTTGCAGTCCATCCATTCAAGACATGTTGGAACAGAGGTTGCCAGTGAAGACAAGAAATAAAATTGTTGAGTACCTCAGCCTTCTCCTTGTCTGTTGTTACAATCTTGCTAGTCTTGGTCACCAGGGAAGGTACATTTTCTTTGACCTTCCTTTTCTGGCTGACATACCTGTAGAATCCTTAGTCTTTTCATCCCTTGCCACTGGTCACAAACAGGAACACGAGAAGTTCCACTTCAATATGAGGAGGAACTACTGTTCGGTGACGGAGCACTAGAACAGGCTGCCCAGAGAAGTTCTGGAGTCTCCTTCTCCAGAGAACTTCAAAACCTGCCTGGATATGTTCCTGTGTGGACTGACTTGGGTGATCCTGCTATGGCAAGGGGGCTGGACTTAATGATCTCCAGAGAACTCTTACATCCCCTATCATTCTATTATTCTATTACTGTGCTGTGTCTCTATACTCTTCTCAAGATAGCTGTCTGGTCATGGGATTTGTCTCACCAAGTCCTTCTCACTTTAAAAGAAGATCGCGTTCATGACCTCCTGAGGAACCTGAACATAGATAAGTCTAGAGGACCTGATGAGATGCCTCCTTGAGTGATGAGAAAATTGGCTGATGTACTCACTAAGCCATTCTCCATGATATTTTAAAAGTCCCGGCAGTCAGGTGAAGTCCATAGTGACTGGAAAATGGAAATATTACAACCATTTTTAAAAAGGATAGCAAGGAGGACCCTGGGAACTACTGACCTGTCAGCCTCACCTCTGTGCCTGGAAAGATCATGGAACAGATCCTCATAGAAGCTATGCTATGCTACATGGAGGACAGGGAGGTGATTTGAGACAGCAGGCATGACTTCATCAAGAATAAGTCCTACCTGACCAACCTAGTGGCCTTCTGTGATGGAGTGACTACATCAGTGGACAAGGGTAAAGCTATGGATGTCAGCTATCTGGATCTGTAAAGGCTTTGACTCAAACAGCCTTCTCTCTAAAATGGTGAGATATGGATTTCATGGGTGGACAGTTTGGTAGATAAGGAATTTGTTGGATGGTAACACCCAGAGGGTAGTAGTCATCTGCTTGATGTCCAGATGGAGATGGATGACAAGGGGTGTCCCTCAGAGGTCCATACTGGGACCAGTGCTGTTTAGTACCTTCATCAATGACATGGACAATGGAATCAAGTTCACCCTCATCAAGTCTGCAGATGACAACACCCTAAGTGGTGAAGTTGACATGCCAGAGGGACAGGATGCCATCCAGAGGGACCTGTCAAACTTGAGAAGTGGTCCTATGTGAACCTCATAAAGGTCAACAAGGCCAAGTTCAAGGTCCTATGCCTGGGTCAGGTCAATCCTCTGGTATCAATACAGGCTGGAGGATGAAGTAATTGAGAGCAGCCCTGCAGAGAAGGGATACCAGTGGTTGAAAATCTGGACATGAGCTGGCAATAAGTGCTTGAAGCTCAAAAGGCCAACTGCATTCTGGACTGCATCAAAAGCAGCATGATGAGCAGGTTCAGGAAGGTGATTCTTCCCCTCTGCTCTGCTCTCATGAGACCCCATCTGGAGTACAGTATCCAACTCTGGAGTCCTCAGCAAAAGAAAGACATGGACCTGTTGGAATGGGTCCAGAGGAGGGCCACAAATTTTATCAGAGGTCTGGAATACCTCTCTGAAGAAAGGCTGAGAGAGTTGTGGTTGTTCAGCCTGGAGAAGAGAAGACTCCAGGGACACCTTATTGCAGCCTTTCAGTACTTGAAGAGGCCTATAAGAATGATGGGGACATTAATTTTATCAGGGCCTGTTCTGACAGGAAAATGGATAATGGTTTTAAACTAAAAGAGGGTAGATTCAGACCAGATATAAGGAAGCATTTTTTTACAATGAGGGTGGTGAAACACTGAAAAGGTTATTGCACAGAGATGTGGTAGATGCACCATCTCTGAAAGTATTCAAGGTCTCTGAGCAACCTGATCTCATTAAAGATCAGGTTAATTATTGCTTACTTCAGTGGTGTTGCACTATATGACCTTTAAAGGTCCCTTCCAATTCACATCATTTTATTATTCTATGATCAAACATTGTGACAGGCTGCCCGGGGAAGTGGTTGAGACTCTGTCCCTGGAGGTATTTAAAGGACTTGTCAGTGTGGCACTTAGGGACATGGTTTAGCGGTGGATTTGTCATGTTTGTTTTAGGATTATGATGACCTTAAAGGTCTTTTCCAAACCAATGATTCTATGATCTGACGGTCCATCAGTTTTAAATTTATCTATACAATGGCACAGTTTCGAGCTGAAGATGTTCCCCTAGTAAATGAGAGGATTGGTTTTCACTCCACTCTGTATTTTAGGTTAGGTAATAGTGCCAGGTTTCCCTCCTGCGTAAAGTGCTCTAACCAGATGGCCATTAGCAGAAAACACTAATGTCTTTGCCTCTTCATTGGAATGGAAATCTCTTTGATCAGCTTCCTTTGTGCTGAGTGCAGTGGTGTCCACCTGCATTAAGTGCGGTCAGACTGACATCTATGTTACATTCAAGTGTTCAGAACTTCTTTCTGAATGATGTTGTCAGTTAGGAAGAAGCCAGGCACCAGGCTGCCCATGCTCTTCTGAGGGTCTTGTAATTAGGCCTCCAAGTAAGTCTCAGATCAAAGGGAGGGAATTATATGAATCCAGTCATTTCCAGTGTGATAAAGCCCATGAAGAATGTGCTTTCTGAATTTATTTCCTAGGCTAAGATAACTTTCACTTAAATCCTACTTTAAAAGTCCAAGTGGAATTTATACATCCAAGTATACACTCAGCCATATTGCCCAATTTCAGAAGCAGTTAATGCATGTAATAAATGAAGTTACAGAGCCATTAAAATTCAGAAAGTTAGGAAATACTAGGGAATTTGTATGATGGAAATAACAGTCTGCCAAAGTATGAAGAAAGAGACATTGATGAAATCAGGTTCATGTCAATCTTCACTGACTTCACTTCTCCTTTGGTGCTCGTGTCACTATCACTTTTTTTTCAGCTTAAGTATAGATGTTCTGTTTTCAAAATGTCAAGAAACTTCTTGAACTTTGTTACCATAAATATACTGATCCCATTTTATCTGATGCAAAGTAATATTTATGAAATATTCAAAATCGAGTTTTATCTTATATGAAGATTTTGTATATAAATGCTGTACTCGTATAAACCATTCTAAATTTCAAGTAGGGACTGGGTCAAGAAAAGACGTTCATATGCTCTCCAATTTAAGGAGCTCCGTGGCAACCATCTGGGATGAATTTGATTTTAATTTCATATTTAAAATTTTAAGAACAGTAATACGCTAAGGATATTGTAGCAAATACTAATAAAATAAAAGTTTGTAGTTATTTCTGCTAATCTTGTAATTCTTTCCTTTAAGGAAAAGGTCTGTTTATATATATCGTAGGTAAAAAAAAATCTTCAAGATTTCATAAAGAGAACTGTGTACAATTACTGAAGTTTCAAAATCAAATACCAATGAAGCTGTGGACGATTATTATGAAAACGTCAAAGTCTTGTAATTTTACAAAGCATGATCTTATGAAAAACTGTTTAAAGATGGCGGCTTGAAACTTAAACAACATAGAAAAAAAATCACATTATGCTTCCTTCTATGAAACTCTGAAGCCAAAAGGACTTTTGCACAGTCATATTTTTTCAAAAAAGGACTTTTCAGAACTTTCTCTCAACTTTTCAGCAATTACTAGATATCAGTTACGTGCAAGAAAACACAAAGTTTCCAAATGAAAAAGGAAAACAAGAAAAACTCAGTGATCTTAGCTAACTCTAATGCTAGCTAATGCTGCCAGATTAATTTAGCCCTTGTTTTATTGAAGAAATACTTTCTTTCTGATTCTTTAACTATTATTTCACTGGTCTTTTTTGATCAGTAAATATGTAAACAATTTGGACACTTATGAATGATTGTGAAGACATAAAGGTCACATAAGTGCAGCTTAAGTACATTAAAAAAAACCACCCCACAAGTTCAATATTTGGAGGAGGAAAGCATGTAATTTGAAAAGATTGTTCCTAAATGGCAAAAGAAAAATAAAATTTGGATAAAATATTTATTTTTAAATAACATTGTACAGGGCTTTTAGTTAGATGAAGAATTCAGTCAGATTTTCATACTTCAGAAAATCCCTCTGCATAAGTTTAAATACACCCTATTGGGAAAGGCATAATGCATGTTATATTTAGTTTCAATTTCTGTACGTGCTGATGCTAGGTGCAGCTGGATACCTTCAAACAGAATCTGTTATGGCAGACTTCTTGCTCTTCCCTAGATTTTTACAAAACTTTCAGGAAATAATTATCTTGGAAACCTCTTCTCTGAATTGTCCAAATGATTAAATTTTTTTTCTAAATGCACTGAAGATTAGTACATAAGTACTTGCATAATTACTTCCATAAATATGTCTCTTTTCCTTATGAAAATGAGCTAAGCAAATAGACAAATATATACTTGCTAGTGTCGTTGTAAAAAGGAGTTGGTCAGTTTACAAACCACAGTGTGAATTACATATGAGATAGGAAGCTAGAAAGACAATGTAGTCTGAGCTCTTTATTGGTATTAAAGGGCTGTATTTAGTTCTGTCAGCATCAATATACTTTTGTCCATTTCCTGCAGAAAATCTAATCTACTGACAGCTATGGAAAGTCTTCTTTTGCCAAAGTGGTAGGGACAAGCGTATTTAGGGAAGCTCTATTTCCCATGGTGCATGTACTATGAGATTATCAGAAAGCTCTGATGCCTTTGTGGCAACACACATCCTTTTCTGTAAGAGGTTTGCTTTCCTCTAACTGCATCATATTATTTCCTTTGTATCCCCCAGCAGCGACTGCTAAAAGCTGAAATTCTAGTAATAACTGGCTGAAAATAGTTATGAACAAATAGCCAAAGATTATTTTTAATACCTGGAGATCCAAAACAGCCATAGATAAGGAATTTATTTTTTTCTGCTTTGCAGTTATCAAATAATTACTTTATGGAAGCTGATTTAAAGTGATAAAATGTTTTGGGTTTTTTTATGTAGCTGTTAAGTAGAAAGACTGTATCATCCCTGAAACAGGCAGGGAGGCTCTGTCAAACAGAACTGTAGCCGTGGAGGACATATTCAAAAAGCAAATGTCAGATTCATGAAACCAAGCTGAGATTTACATAAATGTATGTGTTAACTTTCAGCTCACAATTACAAGAACAATTAATATATGTGCTTTGAGCAACTTGCAACATTCTTTTTTCCATAAGCAATTTTTGAAAAAGTTCAATATTTATGAACCTAGATCATTATAGCACTCAGAGACTGTACCTATTTTGCTGGTCTTATAAAAATTTTATGCCATTAACATTTCCCCTTGGCTGAGCTCTCAGGATTTTGGTACTAAAGGTCTTGATCCTGCTGTAAGAATTATGCATATAGCTGCTAAACTTAGCTTTCCAAATCTGCTCAAGTCCTCTGTGTTTCCTGTAGTGAAAAGTAATTATTATATCCCTGCCAGGAATTTTTGGTCTTCAAATATTTCAGTTATGTAAGTCTTAGTCTTTTTCTAGCTATCTTTCACCCAGTTAGAAAATAGATAGTTTATAACACTATCCTTTCTTTCTTTTCCTGTAGAAGTTCAGATAAAACCTTCCTATAAATGGCTTCTGATATAATCAAAATAAATAAATAAATCAATCAACTCTTGGTATCCATATATGTAACTCGTAACTTTAAACATATGTAAATAGTTGCTGCTGTTACAGAGCTTGTTATTTGAACAAAGCCAATTAAACAGAAAACTCAGCCTGATCAAGATGATCACAATTTGTCACAGGAGTATTACATTGGTATAGAACAGTTTCCTAAATTACTAACACTGGCTGATAGTTTTACTTAGGAGACTGTCTCTGACCCCTAATGACCAAGTTGCAAGCAGCTTCTGATAAAAATTTATTTTATAAAGTTATCTTACCTGAGAGTTATGAACCAATATTCCCTACAGTAAAGACCGGAAGAATCCCATGAAGTGTCTTACTTCTCCAGTGTTGGTCCCAGACTACTGCTGAGGCATCCTTTATAAATGTTAGAGCCCCAACTCTTTACTCAGCATTTTTAGGGATGCTTTTCTCAGAGCCTACATTTAGGCTTCTAGTTCATCATGCTCCTAAACTCTCTACAGAGTAATATATATGCAGTCCTTGCCACTTAGGCTACAAGAAACTGATTTGTTTACACCCTTCCTTGCTGCCTCTCAGGTTTGTAGGAAGTCAGCTTCTCTTCCCTGAGTGCTATTTGCTTAGATGAAAATTAAGTTTGCAGAATAACTGGTAAAATTCAAGTTGCAAATCTAGAAGCCTTCTCTCAATCTGCTAAACTATACCCAAATCCAGGTGGCAAATGGAAGGTCTTAAATGTGGCAAATTGCCCTCCTCCTGTGCTAATTTCCACAGGCCGCAGGAAATTCTGCCTCCTTTCTTCCAAGAGAAAGGTTTTGCAATAAGAAATCTGTAAAGAATCCTGCAGGTGAACATACTCTGACTGGATTTTCTTTTCAGAAAAACTTTTTCCAAAAAATGAAGTCACATCAAAAAGGGCATGCCTCTGAAGCTCCATCAGCCAAATCTATACTTACGATGCTAACTGCTGTCTGTATTCTTACTGCCAATAATATTTTAAAATGTGATAGAGTAGTTGTCAGAACCTCTGTCTTTGTAGATAAAAATAGATGAGAGGGGGCTTTCTCCTCTATTGTTCTTATCTGAACCAAGAGTTGTGCTGGCATCTTTGAAAAAAGAGAAGACATAGTAGATAACTAATTTTTCCAGTAGGCAGAGAATTTATGCTGTCTTTCTCTATGTATTTTTTGGGTTTTAATATACATATAAAAACAATCTTTACTTATTGGCAAAGTTCTTTATTGCTTGTTTTCTTTTCAAGTTTTCTGCTTTAAGAGGGAAGTTTCCTAACTTTGTCTCTAGAGGAAAGATAGGCATTATAATTTTTTTTAATTACTGTGAGTTTCAACAGAACAGTTTTACTCCAGGAATACACAGGGTCTGTGTTCAGCTCAGCTGACAACATAAGGACTACATCAGTTTTATTTTTCCTGGAAGTAAGAGTGAAAGCCTGGAGGGAGGAAGACTCTCCACTGGTTGATGAGGATTGGGTTAGAAATCACTTGCATGAACTGAATACACGCAAATCCATGGGCCCTGATGGGCTGCACCGAGTGCTGAGGGAGCTGCCTGATGTTGTTGCTTTACCAGTCCATCATTTTTGAAAGATCTTGGGGAATGGGAGAGGTTCCTGAGGACTGGAGGAAAGCCAATGTCACTCCTGTCTTTAAAAAGGGTGAGAAGGAACACCCTGGAAATTGCAAACCATTCAACCTCACCTCCATCCCTGGGAAGGATGGAGCAGCTCATTCTAAAGATCATATCTCAGCACATGGAAGAAAAAAAGGTTATCAAGAGTAGCCAGCATGGATTTACTACAGGGAAGTCATGTCTCCCTAATCTGATATCCTTCTATGATGGCATGACCGAATGGGTAGATTCAGGGAGAGCAGTGGATGTTGTCTACCTTGACTTTAGCAAGGCTTTTGACACTGTCTCCCATACCATCTTTGTGAGTAAGCTCAGAAAGTGTGGGATAGAGGAGGGGATGGTGAATTAGGTTGAGAACTGGCTGAACAATAGAGTTCAGAGGGTCATGATCAGTGGCATAGAGTCTAGCTGGTGACCTATAACTAGCGGTGTTCCTCGGGGATCAGTACTGGGTCCAATGTTATTAATCATCTTCATCAATTACCTGGATCATAGAATCACAGAATCATAGAATGGTTTGGGCTGGAAGGGACCTATAAAGGTCATCTAGCCCAACACCTCTGCAGTGAGCAGGGACATCCTCAACTAGATCTGGTTAATCAGAGCCTCGTTGAGCCTCACCTTGAATATCTCCAGAGACTGGGCCTCAACTACTTCCCTGAGCAACCTGTTCCAGTGTTCCACCACCCTCATGGTAAAGAACTTGTTTCAAACATCCAATCTAAATCTAAATCTTCTCTTCTCTAGTTTAAAAACATTGCCCTTTATCCTGTCACTAGAGGCCTTTGGAGGCCTTTCCCTCCTTTTTGTAGGTCCCGTTCAAGTACTGGAAGGTCACTATTAGGTCTCCCCAGAGCCTTCTCTTCTCCAGGCTGAACAATCCCAGCTCCCTCAGCCTGTCCTTGTAGGAGAGGTATTCCAACTCTCTGGTTCTTTTCATGGCCTTCCGCTGGACCCACTCCATCGGGTCCATGTCCTTCCTGTACTGAGGGCTCCAGAACTGGACACAGTTCTCCAGGTGAGGTCTCACCAGAGGATGAAGGGATAGAGTGTACCCTCAGCAATTTTGCTTATAATACAAAACTGGGAGGAGGGGCTGATACACCATAAGGCTGTGCTGCCATCCTGTGAGATCTGGACAGACTGGAGAGCTGGGAAAAGGCAAACCTAATGAAGTCCAGCAAGGATAAGTGTAGAATCATAGAACCGCATAATATTAGAGATTGGAAGGGACCTCAGAAGATCATCTAGTCCAATCCCCCTGATGAAGCAGGATCACCCAGATCAGGTCAGACAGGAATGCATACAGGAGGGTTTTGAATGCCTCCAGTGAAGGAGACCCTACAACCTCTCTGGGCAGCCCATTCCAGTGTCCGTGAAGACATTTTTTTCCCATATTTATATGGAAGCCACTATGTTCCAGCTTGCATCCATTGCCCCTTGTCCTGTCATTGGTTAATAATGAGAAGAGCCTGGCTCCATCCTCCTGACACTCACCCTTTACATATTTAAAAACATTAATAAGGTCACCCCTCAGTTTCCTCCAAGCTAAAGAGACCCAGGTCCCTCATCCTTTCCTTATAAGGGAGATGTTCCACTTCTTTGATCATCTTTGTGGCTCTGCGCTGTCTCAAGTTCTTCTTGAACTGAGGGGCCCAGAAGTGGACTCAATATTCCAGATGCGACCTCACCAGGGCAGAGCAGAGGGAGAGGACAACCTCTCTTGACCTACTAACTACACCCCTTATAATACACCCCAGGATGACATTGGACATTAGTCAGTCCCCAATTTATACTGATACATGGGGTTGTTCTTTCCAGATGCAAGACTATACACTTGCCCTTGCATTCTACACCTGGGGACGAGTAACACCACACACCACTACAGGTTAGGGGTAGACCTTCTGCAAAGCAGCTCCACAGAGAAGGACCTGGAATCCTGGTGATCAATAAGTTATCCATGGAAGAGCAATGTGCCCTTTTGGACAAGAAGGCCAGTGGTATCCTGGGGTGCATAAAGAAGAGTGTGGCCAGCAGGTCGAGGGAGGTTCTCCTTCCCATCTACTCTGCACTTCTGAGGCCACATATGGAGTACTGTGTTCAGTTCTGGCCTCCCCAGTTCAACAGGGACAGGGAAATACTAGAGAGAGTCCAACAGAGAGCTACAAAGATGATGAAGGGACTGGACATCTCTCTTACGAGGAAAGGCTGAGAACCCTGGTGCTGTTTAGCCTGGAGAAGAGAAGACTGAGAGGGGATCTTATTAATGTTTACAAATATCTGAAGGGTGGGTGTCAAGCAGAAGGGGCCAGTCTCTTTTCAGTGGTGCCCTGTGATTAGATGAGAGGTAATGGTAGCAAGGTGAAACATAGGAAGTTCCACCCCAATGTGAGGAGAAACTTCTTTACTGTTAGAGTGGCAGAGCACTGGAACAGGCTGCCCAGAGAGGTTGTGGAGTCTCCGTCTCTAGAGACTTTCAAGACCTTCCTAGATCTGTTCCTGTGTGGCCTGCCCTAGGTATTCTTGCACTGGCGGGGGCGGGGGTTGGACTCGATGATCTCCAGAGGTCACTTGCAACCCCACTATTCTATGTAATGTCAAAAGTATGAGGTATCTGAATACCCGCTTTCAGTTAATTCATGCTTACCTCTATTTTCTGTTATGTCTTGTGGGTTGTGTTTTGTTAAGATTTTTTGAGAAGACGAAAAGACCAGACATTTCTGAACAAAAGGATGAAAGATAGCTTAACAAAAATGCATAATACAGTTATCTAGGATAAAACTAAATGTGAATATATACAAAAAGTACAATAGTAAGGCGTTACACTTTCACTTAGTATGACGTGACACCACTGCTGTAAACAGAGGTACATGGAGAGGTAAAAAATATTTAATGCTTTGTATTGGGTTATTCATCTCAAACAGATATCCCTATTAATTAAAAATAAAATGAAATAAAATAATAAATAATAACAACTTGCTGGTCTAAGGGACATGAGTTTTTTGAATAAACATGGGGCGCATGTTTGAGTTTCTGGGATGATGTTCATAAATTGTGCTTTTGTTCTGTGTAACTTCTAAATAAAATAAATCTATGTTTTATTTATAAGTAGAGTGCCTGTATTGTTACATTAAAAATTAAGAAATTATTCATGATTGTGAGTTTCAATGCTGAAACATTCTAACACTAAATGGAATATAAAAAAGTGGCATAATATAAATGTAAGAAGAGCTCTTAGTTATTTCAATCTATTTCACTTACATTAATGCTGTGCAATTATTTAGAGATGGCCAATTATAAAAGATCAAAATAACTTATTTAAGAGATGAAAAAGCTACAATTTGGAATTTCCTCTTTAAATGACTTTGAGTTGACAAGTTTTTGTTTATAATAGAGATATTTGTGACAAATATGCATGTCTTAATATATCCTTTTGAATCAAATGTCCAAAAATATTCTTAATATCCTAAAATGAGTGATATTAATAGCAAATTGGAATTAATATCAAATTAGAAAATCTAACTGGAGGCTTCTGTGCTGTATATAGCTGTACAGACAAAAGGAGAAATCCTGTATTGTGACAAATATATGTTAACCTGACAAGGTAAATCATTACTATTTTACAGACGATATTTTAATTCTAATTAAATGCTGCACTTGAACAAAGACTATGCATGAGTGACATCATTTTCCTGAATATTAGTACCATGTCAATGGTAGAGACAAGGCCAGGGTGAGCCATGATTTTATCTGGACTGACTAAAGAAAAACATATGGCAAAGAGGTGTGGTATAGAGGACACTGCGGGACAGGCATGTAAATATTTTCCCACTTTTTAGCCAAAACATGATTAGTGCACCCATGCAAGTACAGAGTCTGGGAAACACTGCTGCTCTTGCTGCCATAACCAGAGTGACTTCAGTAAGGTCATAAAGCAGGTCAGTGTCAGAACTTGCATCATGGCTGCAAGCTCTAGACCATGATCTTAGCCATGGAAGTAAAAGCATTTCAGATAGTTTAAATACTAACCACCTGCTAAATTATAAAGAGCTAAATAGACTGCAGTCATTAAGAAGGATGAGTTTTTTCTTTTGAGATTCTCTCTCTGTAGACAAAAGCACATGGATGAAATTGCATTCTTGCAAGAAATATATCTTCAATATGGCAAATATTCAAAAAAAGTAGAACCAGCAAATTAATTAAAAACATTAAATAACAACTTGATTTAAGCTTTCTCTTCAACCATGAAAATCAGAACTATTAGAAAAGTGCTAAAACTAAAAAATTGTGTCAAAGAATCAGTCTGGATAAATAAATCACCAGAAGAGACATCTAAAAAATTATATGAAATCTGAGGAGTCTGATCACTGTGTCAACCTCTGACCTGTGTCCAGACTAGGAACTGTTGCTGGCATGCTAAAGTTGGATAGTGATAATTTTTTCATGACATTTCTGTTCTGATACAGTCTGCAGAGAATACACTATTATTATGGGAGAAGAGTAATATTACCATCATCCCAGGAACCAGTGGAACACTGACAATATATTCTTTACCTTATATGAGCTTCATTCATATCTGAGGCCTCAAAAGTTTTTTGCCATCATTGAAGATGAGAGTTGGAGGATAAAAGATGGGAGAAAACAATTTATATTGTGTATGCAGTTTTCAGTGTGCATGACATGGATAGAAAGCAGAGAATTTTGTTTTCACTGCATAAAGAGAATAACCTGTTACTAAAATTATGACTAAATAATGTTTTTAAATAAACTATAAAGTATTGGCACATTTCTTTTTATAAATTATCAATACTACAGGCTCACCTCTGTTGCCCATCCATAGTTATAGAGAGTCATTTACTTAGGATACATGGGCTACTAGATATCCAGTTGGAGGTGACAGATACAGTTCAAGACATTGAGAAGACCTCCCCATCTGGGTTTGCATTTGAGTAAACAAGCTTGAGATCTTAGAGTATTCAATATGACACTAAATGCCTACATGAGGACAAGTACATCAAGCCTCTACTGTCTGATAACTGAATCACACTCATTCTCTACTGACTACATTATCTGGAGACCTGGTGACATTTCAGACAATGTAAGCCATTCCACTGTCCTCAATACAAAATCAGTAAGTCTGAGTAACTCCTATAACATCTATGCCATATCTGAATTGCCCATGCACTTGTTTAGATAACCTGAAATATCTTAACTGGCGGTAGGCAGCTGTACTTAGGAAACTTGTTGCCTGAACAGCTCTCTCAAACCCTTTTAGTATATTGACTACATCTCCGCAGCCTTACATGGGAGTTTAGACACTCATCACATGCATAAACACTCACATATATGTGCCTAAAGTTAGCTGGGTTTAATTTAACATGAATTACAGCATAATAGTTACATTGTTTCTTCCAAAAGTTCCAGACTGGGGCATTTTCCACATCCATATTGCAAGACCTAGGAACATTTTAGAGGAACACAAGATAAGTGTGATATCCCATAAACTCCCATAAGATCCCCAGTGATCTTCATTGTTTTAGCATTATGATTTTTTCTCTATTGGATTTTCATCAGATATTCCCTGTGTACTCTCCCTCTGCCCCCTTCCAAATAAATGCATATGAAACTATTTTTATTGTTGCTTTCCAGAATATATTAGCACAAGCTGGGAAGAAGAGAATATGAAGCTCAGTACTTTACATATGTGCCTTTCAGTGCCTGCATGTATCAGAGTCTTTCAGTCAAAAAATGCAAGGCTGGTCTGCCCTTATTCACTTGGTCCATCTGAGTGCCACGAAAGCAGGATATTCATTACTCCCATAAAGAATCCACTGTCAAGGCTTACTAGCATGTTTTGTGGACATCTGGACAAGCAGTTCCTGCTATTTGCAAGAGGATCCACATACCCACTAATTCGAAGGGAACCAACAGGAACAGCATAAGACAGTACTCCAAAATACTCTGAGAGTAACATGTACATTCCAGGGAGGAGCTGAAAAGGCCAGTGTGAATTTGAGAGCAACAATTCTTCTTTCCCAGGGAACTAAGTCAAAAGATGGTGTACTTGTCACTATGTGACATACACTTAATCTAGGAAGAATGTATCTTTTTCCAGTACAAATTTTTCTTACAATACATTCAAACTACAGGCAAAAATAGATTCTTAGAGCAAGCACATCCCAAGTAGTACTCCCTGACATTAATTCTGTCTAACATTCCAGGAGCCACAAAAGATACTATAAAAGCAGCCTGACTCTTGGCTTATCCTGGAATACACCACCAAAAAAAAGTTTAAGTCTATGAAAGTTTTCTGCATTTCATTTCATTTCATTTCATACCCCAAAGTAGATGTCCCTCTGAATCCAAAAATTTTTTTCTGAAAAATACAGAATAAAATCAAAACCCACCATCCTTCCAGTTTTATCTCTAAATCAAATTACTGGACTGTCTGATCAGGAATTTAGTCATTTCTTCTAGGCAGAATTGTCCACTGGCTGCTAGCATCAAAGCATATTCCTTTCTGAAGGATGGACTATTTGCAGAGTCTACTTTGGAGGTGGCCCAACTAATTTTTTTTTTCTTAGACAAATACGTGTATTGGACACAGTGAATGAATTGTCTACACATCCTTTGAGGTCCAGCTATTCAACGCAGAAAACAAGATACTCCTAGACTCTTTACAGGATCAAGAGCAATTCTGAAGATTTTACTGTTTGGGTTTTTTTTCTTGGGAGCATTTGTTTGGAAGAATGACTATTGACACAGACAAGAGCTTCTCTCTACTGCATTTTATGCAATGGGGAATCTAAGGGTTCTTTGGATCTGGGATTGGGAACATTGTAATAGTCTCTGAAAATAACCTGTCTGCCATTTTAGAGAGAGCAACAAGAACAGACTCTCTGGAAAGGGAGAGGTCACATTGTGACCAACTGCCTTCAGAATTAATTCCTAGCCATGGAACCCTTTTCTCTCTCTTTTATTTCAGAGATGCATATCCCCTCTGTGCTTGTCCAGAAAGTGTATGAAAGCAGCTTGAGCCTAGCAATGTCAACAGGGCAAAAGAAGAGAGCAAGCATATTTTCTATGAAATTTCTACATGATTCTGGAAGGTATACTCTGACCAGGTTCACAAATGCACTATGGGGATGAGAAGAAAAGGCTGAGGAGTTGAAGGAAGACAACTGCATGGGCAGTGGACTTACATAGAATGGAAAAATGTTGAATCCCAATATATGCCCTTTCTGTTTGACATTTCTTTAACTATATGTACTTGCAACAGTAACTGCCAACAAACTTTACAGATGTTCAGAAAAGTGATGATGGCCAGAATAAACTTTATGATTGCTAGGATGAAAATAAGAGAAGCACAGAAGTCTGATGAAACAGGTAAAAAACGGTGGGTAGGTGAGAATAGTAGCTGTAAAGGACAATGGAACATACAAGGGTGCTGACTATTCAAGTCTGTTCAAAGTGTTGTCTTGAGGCTCACATGAAGCTTGTTATTAGGTACATTTGGGTTAACAGTTCCAGACTTGATTTTTAGCAGCACTGAAAGAGCACAAGCTCCATGAGGAAAGAAGAGCGACAAAATATCTAAAAGTCAATGAAACCAAGTGACAGAGGACATAGAAAAGGAGTATAGCCATTTTAGTCATGACAGTCCACACAGATGAGTGTTTACTTGCCATCATGATGATGACTCAGACTGTGAAACTGAGAGCCCAGTCTGTGATTTTTCTGTGGTGCAGGAAGATTTCCTCACAGCAACCACTGCTTTTGAAGAGTACCCCAGAAAACTGGCAGAACATTGCACCTTGACTGTGCTGAAATGATGAGACTACATGGTCTTAAAGACTAGTACAAAGACAGAGCATGCAGACTTTCTTTTCTGCCATATGGAATAAGATAAACTTAGAGAAATAAGGGACAATAATAATAATTCTCAAGACATGTTGAGGATATGAACTGAACAGTGGTTCCATAAGGCCTGGGAACAGACTTTTCTTGTAGCCTTTCAATAAACCATTCTCATGATACCTTTCCGTACTCATTACACACTCATTACACACATACTGCTTTGAGTGCAGTGTTTGGAAATCTGGCCCCAAAAGTATTACTGATACTCAGACATATGACATCAGCTTAGTCTTAAAGAGTTTGACACTGATACCACTTCACCATCATTCAGAGGAAGGAGCTCTCTAAAGTTCATTAAAGAGTAATTTCCAGGTCAATCAGCACTATAAAATACAGGTGTGGTTTATTTTAATTTGTATTGCAAATGTTGGGGATTTTTTTGTCACACCTCTTGAGGTAAATTAAACACATTTTGTGCTTGAGTATAAAGAGATTTAATGAACAATGCATTAGGCAAAGCCACATCACCATACATGGTTTGACAGGCAGCTGCAAAGATGTGGCATGAGACAATTCCTTATGTACATTTACACCAACATACTATTATGAGTCAATACTGTGGCATTTCTCATCCTATCAGCAAGGGAATTTATGCTCCCTTGTATGCAGTTGTTCCCCCTCCAGCATTGCCGTTTGCAGCCAATTTAACCTGGTTCTGTAGTCACAAAGATGATCAGAGAGCTGGAACACCTCTTCTACAAGGACAGGCTGAGAGAGCTAGAGTTGCTCAGCCTGAAGCAGAGAAGGCTCTGGGGAGACCTTATTATATCCATCCAGTATCTGAAGGACATCTACAGAAAAGCTGGAGAGGGACTTTTTACAAGGGCTTGTAGCAATAGGATGAGAGGTAATGGCTTTAAACTGGAAGAGGGTAGATTTAGATTAGAAGTTAGGAAGAAATTCTTCACCCCAAGGGTCATGAGACACTGGGACAGGTTACCCAGGGAAGTTGTGGATGCTCCATCACTGGATGGGTACAAGCCCAGGTTGGATGGGGCCTTGCACAACCTGGTACAGTGCCCCCCATGGCAGGGGGCTGGAACCAGATGATTTTTAAGTTCTCTTCCAACTGAAGGGTATGCTAGAGCATGCAATCAGAGAAACCATGAGGAATGCCAGTTCGGCAATTAGTAGTATTACACTCTAGTGATTAATTGTACGTTTCCAGATGAACCTCCCTTTTTTGATGGTAGCATCTATGCACACAGGATTCCATATGCAACTGAATGTTGGTCGTCTCACATCCATAAACCTTTCCTAGATCTTCTCTTTCTCCTTCAATATTCATACAGATTGATGCATTTAGTCCACTAGGTAGGAAGACATACAGGGAGTCTCTGGCAGTCGATGGTTCAGGGATTCATGGGAACTCTGCCCATTGGTTTCTCGAGTTATACTCTCAAGAAGCATTAGTGGGTGTCCTCAGTGCGAAAGCTAACAGAGGCAATGCCAGTGCTCCCTGGAATGTAGATAAGTACATAGCCAACTGTTAGTAAGGTTAGTGGAATTTGCCCAGACTTGGGATAATTTATCAAGTCTTTGCTGTAGCAATCAGCAGGAAAATGCATAGAACTTTTAAACCTTTCACCTAACAGGAGTTACAGATTCAAAAACCTAAACCATAATGCTTCCTATTAGCAATATAACAAGCAGTATAACATAGGACAACTCTTCTTCATGGGGAGTTTCCATACATATATGTGTGTGTGTGCATGTATACACACAGTCTTAAAAGTATTGTTTGGCTTACCTCTGCAGACAACTGTTCCGAGCTATGTTGTCTCAGACTTCACTTTCAGCTTTCTGACATTGTACCTTGGTGCTCTTTGCAGTACTTTTGGAGGGAGGGTGACAGCACTGTCACACAGAGATTTTGCCTGTAACATCAGTTCTTGTCAGAGTTCTCCAGCTCTTGATGGAGATGACCTTTTGACAGGATGAGATACCCCTTCAGCAGTGGTCTAGCTTCTGACCTTTCCTGACTTGGTTGTTCCAAAGTTTCCCAGAGTTCCTTGGGTAACAACATCCTGCAGCAATGTGATAAATGGTTCTTTTTTGCAACTTTCACCACTGTGTGAGTCATTAGAAACACTTGAAGTGTACCAGACCAGTATGGTGACAGGGCATGTTTCACATGTAGTCCTTTAATAAAACCCAGTCTCCAGGCTTCAAGTCACGACATGGCACATCGGTTGATACAGTAAGCGAATCTTGGACCTATGAAGACACTGCAGAATGGACACCCCCCCCAGGCCTTTTGCATAAGTGGTCAGTTGAGTGAGATACCCATGCAAGACTAGAAAGCAAGCAAAGGGGAGCTATGGGTCTGTCATAATGATATCTTCATATGTGATCCAAGTGTAATGCACAGCCAGAGTGCATTTCTGCACTAGTTCTTTTCTTCCAAAGCTCCTTCTTGTGATTTGGTCAGTCATTCAATAGAAATGGGAAGATCAGGGTTAATAGCTGCAATATTTAAAAATGTTGCTGGAGAACCCTCAAGGGCAGCTTATTTGGCAGCAACAGCAGCATATACATTGCCAAGGCTTACTTCATCTAATGCACCCATGTGAGAAGAACAATGCATCACAGAGATAGTAGTAGTGAGCAAAATAACATATAGTAACTTCAAGATGAGGTGTCCAATAGTAAAGCAAGCTCCAGGGGAGGTAATAAATCCTCAGTATATCCAGCTCTGACCTATAAAATGCAAACATTAAATGCATACCATGAATCAGTACAGACATTTACACTTCTCAAGATGCAAACGTACATGCTTGAGTGAGTGCAAAAAGCTCAGTAGTTTGTACACTTGAAACTGTAGGGAAGGAGAACATTTGAGAATTTTAAACTGGGAGCAAACAGCACATCCTGCAACTAGCTTGCCTCATGAAAAAGCTGGGTTGAGGAGGATGAGGTCTGGGTTGATTTGATAAGACAGCAGAGATTCTGGAGTCAGTTGGCTGGCCCTTCCCTTCTCAATCTGTATGACCCAGATACTCAATCTCTTGCTTGCAGAATTGAATCTTCTTTTGGGATGCTTTATGTCCTTTATTGGCCAAGGCAGTATGTCCTTTTGGCAGGACTCCAAAGAGAAAGAATCTACCAGAAGAGGGTTCTAAATACTGTAGAAAACAAAGGCACTTTGGACTGTAAGGGAATCTAGGCGCCCTTTTAATCACTGAGTCAAAACAGTAAGAGGTTCATAATACCCTTCAGGACATCTGGTCCAGGTGTATTGTTCTCCCTGGAAAAAAAAAAAAGTAAAAAAAAAAAAGTTAATTGAGTTATATGGGGATATAGAATAAGGTCAGTAACAGACAAATTAGTAGCCTCTGCAAGGATGGAGGTTGGAATAGTCACAGAGTTAGAAAGAACTGGGTGACCTGGGATAACAAAATAATTTATATTATGCAAATCTTGGACAAACCTCTAGATTTGCCTTCCTTGTTCATCAGATTTCTCCTCTTTCTTTGCTGGTGAAATGTGTGTTACAGGGTGTCCTGGCTGGTATTAAGACACCTTGAGGTGTCCTTTAAGGAGAGGATAATAGGGTATATGCCATCCTCAACTTCTCAAGCAAGTGGATATTGGTGAACTAATAGCATTAATTACCTTATCACGTGTTTTCAAACCTGGCCTTTAGGAGATCTGGATATTGGAGAAAGAAGTGCCAGTATCGATTAGGACTTCAAGAGGTGTGTTGTTGCCAAGCAAGGTGACAGTAGAATCAGTCTGAGAGACATTACAACCCTCCAAATGTGGATCTATTTGTAACTCTGCACCACAAGGGTATAAGGTAAGGTATCTGGTGTCACCATCAGAATCATGGGGATATCTTCCCCAGTTAGGTTTTGAATGGGAAATGCCGACTGGGCTACAGGTGGAGGAAGTGCACTGAGAGGCTCTGAAGTGTCCAAGAGTTCTTCAGGATGATTAGGACATCATGGTAGGATTGGTGTAGTTGCAGTGGACACTAAGCTTGAGTGCAAAAAATTTAGGTGCTGCATCTGAAGTTTTAGAATAACCCTTAATTTGATTTTCACATGATTTCATCTTTTCAATTTGTTCTTCCATTTTGTATTATTATCCTGTAAGCTAGCTATAGTGGATTTCTGTCAGTGATTGTTCCCCTCATCCCACAAAAATCAAGCATCCATTTGCCTTGGTTTATAATTATTATATTATTAATATTATTAATATTATATATTTATTATACATATAATAAAATTGATATAATATTAATATATTAACCTTGGCACTGGCCAAGGTTAATTTATTCAGGTCAAAGGTTTCCTCACTTGGAAATTGCTGTTCTGGTTTGTCACAGGCATAGCTGTTCCACTGGTGCGCACATTGGACTATATGGGGTCACGCACCATAATTGTGACACATGGCACCTAACAGGACTTTCAGAGCCAGACAGGAGGAAACTTGACCTGCTTTCCAAATTTGTTTTCAAAAGCTAAGTTCTATTTTGAATACAAAGTTAAGGTCTATTCTTGGCAAAGGGATAGAATGAGAAGTTTGGGTATATTCAAGAAAGCAGAATTTCAACTTTATCCTCTCAAAGTAAAAAGTTTTCAGAGTCCAAGATCATTTTGCTAAACAAAAACTATTTTTTCTATTAATCTGGGCCCACAAAGGGTTTTTCATAACCCACAGAAATTGCTCTGCGAGGTGATCAGAGTTTCCAGCAGTCTCAAATATTCTCAAGAGTCAAAACACAAAACTTCCCAGAATTCAGTTCACAAAAGATCAAGCATCATTAATTTTCTCCCTGATCTTTACATCATAAGCAGAAACTAAAGCAGCATAGGATTTGTTTACTGCTGACATGATGGCCAGACAGGAGACATGGTAGGGAAGAAGGCTATATGCAAGTGAGATTTTTAAATGAGGATCTCTTACCTCTTATGGTGGCACCATGTTGGCTGTCCCCTCTGTTTCCAGTCTGGTCACCTGCATGTAGCAGTCCCACTGCTACACCAAATTGTTGGGGAACTTTTGTCATACTCTTTGAGGTGAATTAAGCAAATATTTGTGCTTGAGAATAAAGACATTTAATGATCTACACATTAGGCAGAACTCTACCATCACACGTGGTTTGACAGTCAGGCTACAAAGATGCAGCATGAGCTGATTCCTTATGCACACTTGCACCAGCACCAATCCTGTCATTATAAGTCAGCACTGCAGCATTTCCATCCTATCTGCAAGGGAATTCATGCTTCTTTGCATGGAGTTGTTCCCCCTCTGGCATTGCCGCTACTAGTCATTTTAACATGTTTCTTCAGTCAAGCCTTCTTGCCTGCTAAACCAGGTCATTCTTCAGTCCCAAATTACTACCACTGAGCAATTACCATCTGAATTTCCCCTTCACAGAAGTGCCTAAAAGCTCCAGTCATAGATCACAGTCCCTCTGTGATAGAGCTCTGATGAACACGAAAGAGACAGTCAGTCAGCCTGTACCAAAATATCTGCATCACGGTTTCCTGTGTATTATTAACAGAAGCAAATATACTTTACTGAGCCTGTTTAAACTTGAGGTCAGCATTTGATACCTTCTCCCACAGCATCATTGTAGCTAAACTGAAGTGTGGACCTGATGACTGAGTAGTGAGGTAGGTTGTGAACTGGTTGAAGGGAAGAAGTCAGAGAGTTGTGGTCAATGGGGAAGACTCTAGCTGGAGGCCTGTATCTAGTGGAGTCCCTCAGGGGTCAGTACTGGGACCAGTACTATTCAACATATTCATCAATGCTCTGGATGAGAGAACAGAGTGCATTGTCAGTAAGTTTGCTGATGACACAAAATTGGGAGGAGTGGTTGACACACCAGAAGTCTGTGCTGCCATTCAGAGAGACCTGGACAGGGTGGAGGACTGGGGGGGAGCAGAAATCTTATGAAATTCAACAATAGCAAGTGTAGAGTTTTACATCTGGGAAAGAACAACCCCAAGTGCCAGTACAGGTTGGGGACTGATATGTTGGAGAGCAGTGTAGGGGAAAGGGACCTGGGGGTTCTCGTGGACAGCAGGATTACCGTGAGCCAGCAATGTGCCCTTGTGGCCAAGAAGGCCAATGGCATCCTGGGGTGTATTACAAGGGCGTGGCTAGTAGATTGAGAGAGGTCCTTTTACCCCTCTACTCTGCCCTGGTGAGGCCACATCTGGAATAATGTGTCCAGTTCTGGGCCCTCAGTTCAAGAAGGACAGGGAACTATTTGAAAGAGTCCAGCACAGAGTGACAAAGATCATCAAGGGAGTGGAACATCTCCCTTTTGAGGAAAGGCTGAAGGAGATGGGTCTCTTTAGCTTAGAGAGAAGGAGACTGAGGGGTGACCTCATTAATGTTTATAAATATGTAAAGGGTGAGTGTCAGAAGGACAGAGCCAGGCTTTTTTCACGATGTCCAGTTATGGGACAAGGGACAATGGATGTAAACCAGAACATAGAAGTTTCCACAAAAACATTAGGAAAAATTTCTTCACTGTGAGGGTGATGGAGCACTCGAACTGGCTGCCCAGATAGGTTATGGTGTCTCCTTCTCTGGAGACTTTCAAAAACTGCCTGGACATGTTCCTGTGTGACCTACTCTAGGTGATCCTGCTCTGGCAGGGGAGGTTGGACTAGATGGCCTCTCAAGGTCCCTTCCAACCCTAACATTCTGTGATCCTGTGTGATCCTGTGAGTCTGTGATCTCTACCTAACAAAAGGGGATTAACAAATGGGGAAAAATGTAGCAATACCTTAGTAGTATTTAGTACATTAGCATGCACTTGTCACTAGTTTGAAGACTTCCAGGTCCTAAGGTATAAATTACAATTACAGTAGCAACTGTATCTGTCCATAAGTCTGTTGTCCCTGCTGTGTGTGCAAGGTGTGCAAGTACCTGGATTTATAGAAGTCAATGGAGGAACAAAAAATAGAAAATAACTTAATTTTGTTATTAACTAACTTCTTTCAGTCTTATGTTTCTTTCTCTGATTATTTTTTACTAACATTTAATTCACCAGGCTTTATTTCCATAAATATGTAGAAACAAAAATTTTAAAAATTAAGCAAGATAATTGAAAAAGAAAGATTTGCATGACTATTTAATCAAGATGCTATAGTGGTAGGCTATTATTTTGGTGATCTACCATTCACTATAGCTGAGTTATAAATATTCACTGTCAAATAAAATTTACTGAATTGTATTTGCAAAGTTTCCACCATTATAGGCAGCCAGGAACTTTTAATTTAACTAGAAATTCATACAGAAAGATAAAAGATTAAACTTATTAGATTATTTTTCATTGAGAATTGTTACTTAGTTGATATCAAAAACTATTTGTTCACCCCTCTAAGAATTTGTAAAAGAAGAAAAGAGTTTATGCTCGTTGCAACACTAGGATCAGACTGCAGCTGCAATGTAACTGAGTCTGTCTCCTGTCAGTAGGAAGAATGTATAATCTTTACTGGCTTTTTTCTGGTTTCCATGGTTTATTGGCTGTTGGGAGTCAGTTCTGATGAACAGGTGGATCAAGGAAACACACAAAATTTAGTAACTAGAGATATCTTACAGCAAGAGGAGATGTCAATTATAGTTTAAAGATTTAGCAAGGTACTGCAAAGGAGTTGTCAGTTTAGGTATGGAAGCAGTATGAGTAGCATGCCAGCTCATTGGTACTAGTGACTCTAGGAAAGGATAAACAGAAACCAATGCAAACACAATTTTAGTAGCAGCAGATAAGCACTGACTAGCCTAACAGTCAAAGACCAGATGCTATATCCCGAAAAAAAGTGATATTATTCTTTGATTTTCAGAAGTCATCTAACCATTGTACAACTGCTGGTTGCAATTTTCTTAAGCAGAGAATAGAAATTTCACTGTGTTATTGACCATTCTTTATACTGTCATGTGCTGGAATGTGTCCAAAGAAGGGCAATGAAACCAGTGAAGGATCTAGAGAACAAGTCTTATGAGAAATGGCTGAGGGAACTGGGGTTGTTTAGCCTGGAGAAAAGGAGGTTCAGGGGAGACATCACTCCCTACAACTACCTGAAAGGAGGTTGTAGTGATGTGGGATTCAGTCTCTTTTCCCAAGGAACATGAAATAGGACAAGAGGAAGTGGCCTCAAGTTGCACCAGGGGAGGCTTAGATTGGATTTAGCAATGGACTTGGCAGTGCTAGGTTAATGGTTGGACTCAATGATCTTTAAAATCTTTTCCAAACTAAATTATTCTATGATTCTGTGATTTCCTAGCTGAAACTGTGACGACCTATTACCATCTTGACTTTCCTATCAATTGATATTTCAGTCCTTGCCTATCTTCCCTAGTGCTACAGGGCAGTCTACTAAGAATTGTAGAATAGAGCATTGCTATGCTTTAGCACATGTCCCTCTGCTCTTCCTTTCATTAACTTCAGCAGTACTCTCTGGAACCTTTGACTGAAACAAGAGAATCCAGAAAGCAGAATAGGACATACAGGAATCTCTGCTATAATGATATGCTAAGAACACAAAGGATATATTGGTTACTTAATGTTTCTCCAACCATGAATGAGATCTTGCAGAATACTTCTGCTGAAGCTCTTCCCTTGTGGAATTTGCAAGAGAATCCTCAGTTTTTATTATCTTCAGGGAGGAGGACACTGAGGGAGAAGCACATACTGAAGCATATATCTGTAGAGTGTGGAGTAGACAATTCAAAGAGAGAATTGTGATCAGAAAATTATTTCATCTTCTTTTTACAAATAAAAGGTGAGAAACTGAGTGGCTCAGTACCTGACACCATGGAGAAAACAGCCATCAGAAGACTGCTGTATTAGATATATGGAAATAGATGATAGTGCAGGACTGATCACGAAGACAAATTTTTACTTCTCATCAGGAATGAGAGACATGCATTGAATTGCCTCTTCCAAATGGTCGAAAAGCTATACATATGCCTACTTTTTATTCAGAATTTTTAATTTATACTTAACCTAGCTCTTTCGTATGACCCTGATGTAGAAAAAACATGGATAATTGTAGCATTCTTACTGATTATTACCTGTAGTAGACAGCTAGAGGAAGGAGACTAGACCTTTTGACTAAATAAATATATATTACGTTTTTACTAGACAATACGTAAACTACAAGAGACATTAATCTACTGTAAGTTTCAAGAAAAGTATGCTATAAAAAATGTCAAATAGATTTTTTTTTTATTCACTTACCATGCCAGAAAATGAAAAAGCCTACCGCTAGTGAACTGAAGCCAAATATGCAGCTTTAGGATCTCTTGTGATTTTACTGAGCTCTGGAATACACCTAGATAACTGAGTTGTTTAGCTTCAGGACGAGTTCCATCAATCAGCAGTTTCCTTGTTACATTAGAGACCCTTGGGATAACACACAAGTTAAATGCCATTATCCTCCATTCATAAAATTAATCCCTTTGAAGAGTACCTTAGAAGCATATGTAATTTAGATGCATGAGAACACTTTGCACAGGACAATTGACTAGGAAAAAATGCCAATTTGAGTACTGACATTTGCATCTTGAAGCTGTCCAACAAGTAGCAAGGCAGACACTCACTGACTGAGGGGAATAACGTTCAAAACACACCTTCTAATAGGATATGAATTGCCATGAAGGTGAGAAATGCAGCTGAGACACAAAGGAAAGCAGTGTGGGGTGATGTAATCCTCAAGTCTGAGTAGTGTATATTATTCTCCTACCTAGATGCCCTTTCAAAACGCTGGATGGACAGGTAGTTAACAATGGACCCTCTCTGCAGTGTTTCTTAGCCCTTCCTCGATCTCTTCCTTTCAGCTCATTGGGTTTGCACAACAGGGCACTTATCGTTGTACAAAGGAGGTCTGATTCTTTTCAGCTGCCCTCCAGTGTGACAGATAAAAGGACTAGACTTTCCTCAAGCTGCCACATGACTGTAAATGCTAGAAGTTAACTCATCTGGTAGGAGCTCTTTTGCCTAGGGCTCTCCAAAACCCTGCTATTGTTCATTTTGTAATTTACATTTCAGTTACTGTAGCTGCCCATAAACACTGGAAACTCTTAAAGGCAGGACCCCTCTGCATAATATACAGCAGTCAATTTCATAGACTATATAAGAAATAGTCATGCTAATTGAAATAAGTGACTTTATTATTAATCTGCTGGATACATGTGGTCATTCTGGGGGTTGTTTACAAAGTTTTAAAAAATATATGAAACTGCTTCATGTGTTTTCCCTTTGTCTTGCCCTGTAAGTAAAACTGTAGAAATATAATGGCATAGCAGATGCAGATTTTTCTGACAGCAATTATTTGCTGAGTATTTAAGTGTATCTTAACTATCAAGATGCAGTGCATTTGTGGTGAGATTCATTTTTTATACCTGTACATTCTCATTAAGGCATATAAACTGAGAAAGGAACTAATAGGTTAGTTTGTGCCATATCCTTAGCACAGCAGCCAGACCTGCAGTATGCCCCAAAGCAGGTGCAAAGGGATATGTTCAGAATAATGACCCAGTGTTTCTTGCACCTGCTAGCAAAGAGATGACCGTAACTGTACTATTTACAGGGTAGAGTTTTAGTCTTTGAAAATATGGAGAAAATAAAAAAATATATAATCTCAAGCAGGGATAATAGAGGCTATATCTGAGTCTGGAAAGAAAGGTCACAAGCTCTTGTCCATGTGCAGATGCTAAGAAAATGCTGTATTCACATTGTTACTTAGGACTGGATGCTGATATGATGTGGATTGGAGACAGGTTTTTCTACAGTTCTGTTTTAGTGCAGACCCTTGGCAATACTAACGTCATCCTCTACCCATAGATCTACTTTACTATTTAAATTCCAGCAACCAAAGATGTAAAATCACTGAAAAGACACAAGCTGCCATGAAAGTTATCTTCCCTTAGAGTGCTGACAAACATCAAATCCTTTTACAGTAGTAATCTCTCATCTTTAAATGCTCATAGGGTTTTAAAGAAATATGAAATGTCCTCTCAAAATAAGATGTTCTTTTTGAGCACTCAACAATCTTTGCTTTCCAAGTCTGCCACCATATTTACTACATTTATCAAAACAAATATATAACATGACTTCCAGTTACCATATTTGTGCATAGTGATTCAATTATGGGAGTATTGATTGACAACTGGCTAAATATGAAACAGCAGTGTGCCAAGTGTGCCAAGAAGACCAACAGCATCCTGGCTTCTATCAGAAATAGTATAGCCAGCATGACTAGGAGGTAATCATCCCCCTGTACTTAGTACTTCTGAGACCAGACCTTGAGTACTGTGTTCAGTTTTGGATCCCTCACTACAACAAAGATATTGAGGTCCAGAGAAAGGCAACTAAGCTGCTGAAGGGCCTAGAGCACAAGTCTTATGAAGAGTGGATGAGGAAACTGGTGTTGTTTAGTCTGATGCTGACATGAGACCTTATTGCTCCCTACAACTACCTGAAAGGAGGTTGTAGTGAGGTCAGTGCCTGTCTCACTAATTACAAGCAGTCACTGACAGACACAGAGAAAATTAATTAGGCCATGTGTTCCAACTAGTACATGCAACAGTGCACAAGCCTATTTGAAAAACTGGCCTATAAAGACTTGCAGTTCATTAAAGGAATTCTGTTTCTTCACTATCTTCCCATCCATCACTATAAGCTTTGTCCTTTTCCTTGTGACTTTGTGAAAATCATTCGCAACTGATATGAACCAGGGCTACACACAATACGGGGCTTGCAGTGTTACAGCTCTATCTCTACCAGGGGATGTGGAGCATATGCAGTGCTTGGGTAACAGAGAAGAGAGAATGGAAGATAGGAGAAAGTACCACCTTTTAGTCTTCCTTAGACTGAAAGCTGGTAGAAAGATGGGTATTGAAATAAAGCTTTAATAAGTTATGCCTATAAACTTTACACATTTAACTTCTCAAAAAAACAGGGTATCTATCGTTTTAAACTCTACAAGTTCTACAGTGAACACTTTTTGGTGAATATCTGTCCCTTTGACCCTCTGAGCAATGATATAATAGTGATGCTCATTACACCACATGCCTCTCAGGGAAAATCTGTCACCCTGTGTGATTGCTGAGGTTTGCACATACTGCTCCAGACCTGAACCTCTGTAAAGCTAGGACTAGAAAACAGAACTTGAGACTACTTCACAGTTGATTACACAAGGCATTACATGAACACCCGCTAAGGTTATGTACAAGTACTCACAGAAATAGCTTAGAGTTCATTCCCAACCCCAGGGTTTACCACTGGTTTTAGAAACTGCTGCTAAAAATCTATGCAGTCACAGCGAATTCTTCCCTATATCTAAAATCAGTGGGCTTTTTGTTTACCCTACAAGTGTACCAGAATTGCACTAACACAAACAGATTATACCTGAAACAAAGCATCTTTTGCCTCATTACAGAGATGTAGCAGGGAAATTTAACTTCCCTACCTGAGATTTCCTGCTATCTTTTGTCCAGCTGTCCCCACTATAAGGGTTACCAAGGGTGGAGACATGGCTATTGTAACACAAGCCTACAGACTCTCTTGAGCCTGGAATACAGGAGAATTAGAAATGTGCTACTTTCCCCATTTTCCTAGAAAGTGTCTAAGAATAAGATTTTATGTGTTCTGTATGTTTCTATACTGTACAGCACAATGCAATATAGAAAAGAATCAGTTGTGTACAAATAAAGAATCAGAATAGCTATGTTGGCTGTCTTATCTTTTACAAAAATAAAATATATTTTGGCAAAATAAAGTAAAAAAGAATAAATGGGAAATGTGACCAAATTACTTAGTGCAATTTAAAATCTATATTTTAAAAATTAAAAATACCAAATTTCCAAAGAACACATATCAAAGCTAAAAGATCTCTACTGAGGTTGCAAGCATGGAAAAGCTAAGAAAATCCAGTGTAACCTTAAGTGACCTTCATTTATTGTTAGTTCATATTTAACAAATATTGTTTGTTCATACAATGTTTTTCAGGCCTCTGAAAAAAATGCTTAATAATGGTCAATAATTTTTGTATTTTCTCTCTATTGTTTGTTTTACAACACATACTATTCACTGCTTATGATTCAAACCCTTTTCTTAAGTCAAGACTGTTTACCTCTTGGTCATTTCAAAGGGCACTTACCATTATAGTCTGTGACAGTGAATTATTCTGTGAATGGTTTTCTAATGTCTGCTATATGAGATTTGAGGCTATCAACAGTTTAGCAAATGGGAAGACAAACACCGAGGTCTTAAAACTTTGAACTAATATTGAGTATTCAAGCACAGAATATCATAATTATTAAGGCTTTGGATTAATTTTGGTTCATGTTAATTTTCCAAACTTATGCAGGAACTCTGTCACTCATAATCAAGGATAGAGTCCTGTTCTCCTGGAAGAATTCATTTCCTTTAATTGGGGACTAAGTTCTTGCTTTTCCTCTTATCATTTGTCTAAATCACAAACTACCACATTCCAGTGCTTCATCTTCTGAAGAAGGGAACCTACAGAAAACAATCCTCTTTTCTTTAATGACCTCAACCCGTATCAGAGCAAATCCACTCAGCACATTATATTATGCAGGAACCTTGCAGAATAAATCATTAGTAATAAAGGCAAGACTGCCTTGTCAACTGAAAATAATTAGTTACTCAATTTCATGCAGTCTCAACCCTGATGTTTTCTAAAATCCAAGCAGCTGACTTTGCAACCAAAAGAAAGTTCTTCTAAGATTTTGTGTGTGCCATGTCCTAAGTGTGATCATTTATCAACTCTTAACCAGCAAGGTAAGAAATACTAAATCTACTGCAGAGATATGTGTTCAAATTCAGGGTATTATAGCAGGCTTCTTAGACCATAATTAGAAAATAAGGACATATTTACAGCTCTGATGCCAGAGGAAAGATGAGACTTGACTATTGCAAGGTTCATATTATGACAGAGCAATATGGTCTTGTCAGCAAGAGTGTCATTTCAATTTTCTTATATTTTGTTCCACCATGCCTCTGGTACTCCTAATGTCACTTGTCCACCTTGGCCTCACATTGCTATTCTCTTCATCTAATCATTTTAAGTCTCCTTTCCTTCATAAAGCATGTCTTACCTTGTCTTATTTCCACCTGTTTCTTGCTTTGTTTTGTTTTGTTTTTTATTTCCACACGTCATCACACGTTCTCTATGATTCCTACTCCAACCTTCCCACTCCAACTTCTCAGTCAATCTCTGCCTCAGACTCACATCCACAAACCAGTATCCACATCTCTATTCTTTTGACCACTCCTTCCTCCAATTCAGTTGACAGTACAATACCTGTCTCTATCTGCAGTCTTCAATTCCTACTCATGTCTCTCTGAATTTAAATCAGGCAGGATCCTCATAAGCCAACAGCCCTAAAGGCAGATGGTGACAGTATAAGGGAGGGGGTGTCTTTGCCCTTATTTACATTAATTATTTTTGTTCCTGTCTACACAGTTGAAACTGCATTGAAAATCCTGATAAACTCTGAAAATGTCAGGAATGGAACATGCTCAAGTAAATGACACTAGGAGATAGGGAACTTCAAAACTGATAAAATTATACTCAGTAAGGGTGAACTGTCTTTTTTTTTTTTTTTTTTTTTTTGCAAGGACCTAGATGACCAAATTTACAGAAGACAAAAGGCTACTGCATGACATATTGCATGCTCTTACACCCCCTAACTCTTTCCCTAACATATTGGAGCTGGAGTTTTCTAAAGAAAAACATTAGTTAACCCTTAGCTAGGAATTTATAGATGTGAGGGTACGAAGCTTGATGCTCTTCAGAGATGGAGCTGTGGATTTGCTTATAGAGAAGTGCAGTATGGACTCAGTTTTAACAGGGACAGATTCAATGGCAATATATATAATAAATCTGATGATAAAACCTCAAAATCAAGAAGGAAAAATTTGAAGTCAAACACGGAGGATATAGTCATACAATCTTGAAATCTTGTGAGATATTTCAATTTAATTCCAATTTAACAAGATTTCAATTAGGTAATTCATTGTTGTTTTATTTGTTTATTGGGGAGGGGTGTCTTTTGTTGTTTTTGTTTGCTTTGTTCTCATTTGTCCAGTCTGCATAGCCATTGTATCTTTATATTTTTCTGAGTTAGTTGAACAGTTATCTTTAACAGTTATTAGAGCGCTCTTTAGTCCAGTTCTTCTGATCTACACTAGATTTATACTTTTAGATGAGGTGTTGTGTTTGTTTTCCTCTGTGACATACAGAGGAAGTGTAGTGTGCTTCCCTTCAAGATACACAAGGTCCTCATCTTTTGAAGTTTTTAACAAATTCTCTTATTCACATCTGCGTACATCTTCCACTTGCTGTGTAACTGAGTCAGTCATACATGTTTGTAACTGTGGAAACTGAATTCTAGTTTCAAATGCACTGGGATTCTTCTTGTAATCCTTTACATGCTCTTAAAGCTGATAAATGACAACAATAGTTTGTGAGTTTAGCCAGGCAGTTTGTGCTCTCTTTGAGCTTTGTTCAGATAAATCCAGAGTAACAGAGAGCACTTCCATAGCCACTAGCCTGAAATGCAATGTCCTCAGTGAAATTAAACACTTTACTCCACCTTTAGATAAATGTGCGTTGAAAGAATGGAGCTTTTTGCCCTACTCTAATAATTAGAGTCAAAACAGTCCCTGAGCATATGGCAAAACTCTTTTAGTTTCTACTTGTCCATAAATACCTGAATATGCATGACACAGTCTGGCCTTAAATACATCTCTCTGTAAGTATACTTTGGGAAAAAAAAATCACAATGTTTAAGTTTCAAAAGAATTTGCAGGCCTAAAGACATAAAATTTCCACTTGTAATCTTCTCTCTTTGAATCACTGCTTTAGTAGTACTTCTGTCTGATTAAGAAGTTCTGAAACAAGCATGCAGGCAGAAGGGTGAAGTATTATTTGTCCCCTGGTGAATCCTCAAAGGAAATCAGACAAAAGATTAGAGTTTTGTAGCAGATGAAAAATTCCACTACTTTTTATTTTCTCCCCATTTGTATCTGGTATGTTGATACTTGAGACCTTTTATGCATTCACAACAACATTTCTCAATTTAGCAAGCATGCCATGGTAATTGCTTTAGACAATGCAATAGCTGTGACAGCAATCGGGAGGCACTCCAAATTTAAAAAGTAACAGGACACGCAAAATTGAAGCCTACTGACTGTTTTTGTGATAATTGAATTTCATTGAGTTTTAACAGTGAGAAATGAGCAATAAAAGGGCTGTTTCCAACCACAGTTCCAGGAAATGGCTAAGGCAGCATGCATCAGGAAAATATACATTGAACATTTACATGCAGAAATCATCTGAGTTACTGATTCAGCCCAACAAGTTTCTTTCCTTCTTAGTTGCAAAGATAATTTCAAAATAGAATAGGCAAGCCTTTGAGATAAAGAATTAAAGATAAAAGGGGTTGAATAATTTTTTATAGCTGCAGGACTGTAAATTTGCTGTGTGGGCAAATTAAATATGATCCATCCTGAGCAGTTGTTGTAAATGAAGATCTCTTTGGTTGCAGTTTTTGCAGAACAGTTCCTGAGCAAAGCTGTTTTCCTGCTTCTTAAAAAGTTAATTTTTCACAACTGAAAATGTACATTGGCTTTTTATGATGTTTGAACCAGTTGCTCTTTGAATGATTGTATTTCTGGGGGTCACCTCTGAGTTCTTGTTTTCAATAAGAACAGTAGTTACCTCTATTCTTAATGCAGCTCTAATTCACCCTGCTGGCAGCACTGGTTTGAGAACAGTCTTCACACCTTCAGAAATGGCAGGTTAAGGAGTTGCATAGGGTCCTTTGTTCTTCATAGGAAATAACAAGTCTTCTTAACACACTGCCCAACTGATCTGCCTTTCTGCAGACAGGGTCCAGGCAGGATTAATCTTGACTGGAATTAAACAAATTTCTCTGATTGCTTCTTTGATTACAAGAAATGTTTTCTCTCTTTACAGAAGTTCCAGCATTAAACAACTTCTTCTTCTATGTAAAGCAGTTCTTCAGAAATGAAGATGTCTTGACTCTTTTTTTGCTTGACTTCCATACAGATTTCCTCAATTCAATAGCTTAAAAGCTGGTGACTAGTGAATATATGATCCAGACCCTGATCAAAATCCAAATACATCATCAAATGCATCATCAAATGTCTGACCTGTTTTACAGTAAGGATTTTTATTATTGGTGAAACTGCAGGTAAGTGTTGTCTCAGAGCTTAGCCTTACAGTGACAATGCTTGTCCGGCATCCAAGGAACTCTGTGTTTTGTATTGACATTCAGTCCACTGGAGGCCATAAATTTCAGTAAGAATGTCAAGGGTCGGATTACATTTGATTACAAATTCAAATATCTAAAAGAATGGTATTAAAGGGTCTCAGCAAATAACTTTTTTTTCTTTTTTTACTGTACCTGCCTGCTACTTGAGATATGCTTTATAATGAAAGAAGATTTATGTGGTTCTCAGAATTAAATAAAATTTAGCTCAGCTACTTTTTTATCACTTTTAACAAACAGTGGTTTCAGAGAAAGGCTTTAAAAAATAAGGCTAGCTGAGAGTTGGTGTTTTTTTTCTGAAAAATTGCTGACTAACCTCTTTTTAATATCTTTCTTTTATGTATTCATAGATTCTACTCTGTTACCTCGACGAGGGGGAAAGAACTGATGAGAATTTAAATATAATTCATGGCAATAGATTTGGGGCAAAACTTAATCAACTCAGTGCATTACTTCTGCATAAATAAGAGACTTATTAAGAGACTTATTGTCTGTAGGATAAGCTAGGTATGGATTGCACAGATAGAATTGTAACTATAAAAAAAAAAAAAAAGACCAAAAAATAAAGACTTACACAGCCACTCTTTTCCCATGGAACTTTTACACAGGAGTCAGTGTGTAGAAGAGCTGCCACATTCAAAAATAGAAATGCCTTCATTATCCATTCATGCAAAGGGAATGAGGCAAAATGTGGGTGAAAATACATTTGGACATGAAAACCCAGTAAAATCACAGAGTAACAACAATGGCAGCATGGGGAACCATAAACCAGTTTACCATTAATTTGTATTCAATATGTTATGCAGCTGATGAGGCACTGGGAAATTATGTATGTTTGTGAGGCAGCACTTAGAATTGCTCTGCCACCATGCCAAAGATGTGGTGAATTGAGGAAGTGTGACAATTGCCATCTTTTTCTCAAATGCAGAATCTGACTTTGAGGGATCATCTTCCCTCTGTCATAATGAAAAATAGAGATCCATGATGGTATATTTCAAGAAACACAGAAAATGTAAATGTAAGCCAGCTGGCAGAAAGAAGAAAATATATCAGATACTTTTTATGGTGTAAAAGCAGAAATAGGGTATAAATGCAGATACCTTTCTATCACAGTAACTTTGGAGGACACACTTAAAGGGTAACTGAAATGCAAGAAACTTGAAGGCATTGAATTACTTCTAAATTCTGCACAGAAAGCAGACTCTAGACAGCCCCCACACTTTTCTCTCTCTCTTTTCAGGGCAGGTTAATATGGAAAAAAAAATCAATAGGCTATTAAAATATTTCGAAGATGTATTTCAAACCAGTTCTGTAGACATTTTCTTATCTACCAGCAATGCATGCATCTGTCAAGCAATGACAAGACTCTTTTGAAGGATAACTTTTTTAATTTCAGAATAAATACTAGAGCATACTACTCTGCAAATGTCAAGAGTACAAGCAAAAACCTGCAGGGAAAGAGGGAAGGTTCATTCTTTATGGTTTTTGTTTTTTTGGGGTTTTCTGGGGGGTTGTTTTTTTTTTTTTCAGTCTGTTCCTGCTTTGTCTTGCTCAGAGCACAGGTGCACGAGGCAGGAAGGTTTCCTTGCATGCTGAAGAGAAGTAGGCTACTGCACTATAGACTCACCATGGTGCCACTGGGAACTTGTTGAGGTACCAAAGGCTTTAACAGACAAAGCCTTGAGCCCAAAGCAGCTGCGTGTGCTGTTCCTTTTCATTGTAATAAACCATACAACAACACACATTTGACAGCTGCACTTGTGCTTTTGTTTACTGCAGCTACTCAGTGGCTTGTTAAATCTGAAGGAAATGTCTATTGTCCTTGTAAGGTGCATCTCATTACCAATTATTTCATTTTCAGTGTCCAGTACTCATTGTACATTGTGGGCTAAAAAAGAAGTACTGATTATGTGCTGTTCTTAGACATTTTGCTAGCTAGGCAGTGAGATTTGTGGAATGAAACTGGTTTGTTGTTGAATATCAGCAAGTACAAGATGAATTCCAGAATCAAAGTCAGTACTGGCAGTCAGCTTTACCACTGACTTACTGTGTAACTCTGCTTGCATCACTCAGAGGTTAGATTCTGATCCCAGTCGTAACTTTTCATACTGTAAACCAAGAAGACAGGTCCCTTAATGGAAAGAAAGAGAAAGAAAGAAAGAAAGAAGGAAAGAAAGAAAGAAAGAAAGAAAGAAAGAAAGAAAGAAAGAAAGAAAGAAAGAAAGAAAGAAAGAAAGAGAAAGAAAGAAAAAAGCTGAAAACATAATCTGGCTCTTGAGTGACTCAGAATCCTTTTTAAGTATGTCATCGTTGATAACATGATAATGGTATTTACCTTACAAGGAAGATGTGTCAAGAACAAATCTACCTGGCTTTGAATCTCTACAGTTCTAAGGATTATTAAGTGACAGGACTAAGTAAAACAGGAACAGCAATGTTACTTGTCACCTTTACTTCTGTCATATGTGGTTAATATACAGTTAATGGTACTATACACAGTTTGAATATACTGTGGTATAAAGCTGAGAAGTCACAAGGGTCAAACTCTTCTGTCTGGCTTTTTCCTCTCTTCTTCAGTGGCTGGCATCCAAGGAGAACTCTGTCCATTCTGCCTTTGACCCCAGTCTGTGTGTTCCTGAATCCAGTACCATAATCCGTCTCCCAAACACAGTTCCTGTCTGCTGCTGGGCCCAGTCTGAGACTTCCCCAGTGCTTGCTCCACAGTATCAGTGGTAACAGTGATATAATTGTCATAGGGGGTGAAAGGGATGTTGGGTTTGATACTGGTTTTGTATATATTTGTATATATTCCATTTTATTATTTTCATTTTCATTAAAGTTGTTCTAGTGTCACTGTTGAGACAGACATGACATACAATGAATTGTGAGCAAAAAGCAAAAAGCCGTCTTCATTGTTTTAACAAGTCTTTTTATATCTTTCCAAAGAATATGCGTCCATATATGATCGGGTCAAACAAAGACCAGCAGTTCATGATTGGATGACTTTTTTCTCTGTTGTAAATTTGATAAGCTTTCTCTACTTGCAGTCTGGTAGTTCCTTAATCTTGTTTATTCAGCTCTTCTCAGGACTTGCTGGCCTCTTCAAGGGTACACGGTTATCTGCTCAAGGTCAATATCAAACTTGCATTCTGATCCCTCAGACCAGCCAAGATTTCCCACATTCTAGCTTCCTTTTCTAACAGCTAAGTCTCTCTCCTTTATTCCCTTTCTCTTCCCCTTTGGGAAGGGAGTGGGGTTAACAGAAAACATCTGCTATAGGTCGAGAAGACTTCCCTGACCCTTAACTGTGGCTGGTTTGCACAATGATGAACTATGTGAAGTTATCTAAGTGGATGTTTCTTTTTGAGTTTTCTCATTTCTCTACTGAGCCTTGAAACCCATTCAGACATGCAGAAATTCCCGGGGAATTTGAAGAGGATACAGTGAAGAAGGAAGCAATGTCTCTGTGACTCCACATCACCACCATGCATCAAAGAAAGGCCTCATATACCCTGTGCTTCTGCAACTGAATATATTGCCTTGAAAAAGTCTGGGATCACATCTTGTTTGTGAAAATATAGATAACCAAAATCCTGCACCTGTTTTTCACCCTGTCCAGTAATCCTGTTCAGACAGTATCCAATGTCAAATAAAGGCCAACACAAACAACGGTCAGTCTACTAGTGTTAAAGGCAGCCTTATTGGCAACTACTTCAAAAATGTACCCCAAAAATATCTTCTTATATAATTTAACTATAGTACCCAAATATGAAGAATTGAAAATTTTTGTCCAAGGAAAGATGCAAATGGAAGGATAAGGATCTAAAAAGTAATAAATGGTGTTAATTGGACTACTGAGCATGGCTTGATCAATGAGGTTGAAGAGCCCTTCATCAGTAGTTGATCCACCTTCACAACTGCTTGCTTCTTTCGGGATGGGTAGTGCAGCTTCCCTGAAATGGTGTTAGTCTAACTAAGCATGGCAACACAGGCTGCTCAAATTCTGCTATTGAAAAAGGAAGTAAAAAAAGAAAAAAAGAAAAATCTAGAAACTAACTTTCCTGTGCATAAAGTCTCTTACCAATTCACTAAGTTTCAAGGAATGGTATTAAATAGAGAAATAATATTAGTCTAATATGTGATTGTGAAGAATACTGTACTGGTTTCTCCTAAGACCATAAGAGGAGAATTAAACCACTGTTTCTGGTGTGAAACCCACCAAGATGGCTCAAGGATTCTTTCTTCTCAATGTCATGCCAGTGGATGTTGGACACATTTTAAGTCCATGGGGATCATTCAGTGGTCATGAATGATATACCTGTGCTATAGTCTATGAAGTACTGAAAGATATTTTTAATTACATACAAAGTTAATAGATTTATATTGCTACATGCAATTATGATATAGAAGGGGATAAAAAAAAATGCTATTAAGAACAAGAGGCAGTTTAATAATGGACACATAGAAATACGACAATGTTCCATGGTATAAAGGGCACTAAATGTCTTTGAAAGTGTCTCTTTGCTGTCCAGTGCTGAGAATGATTTCTAGTCTAGTTTAATAAGTTACATTATAAACACCTTTTGATATTTATAAGTAGTGAATACTAATCCCAAAATGGGATTGTGATGAACTTTAGGTGTTTAGGTGTACTAGTCATCTGAAAATTCCCATACATCTCTGTTTTCAAGCTGGAGATCCTGTAATTGCAGAAATACTTATCTTTTTTAATTATTCTTCACATGCAAAAGTTCTGCATTTTCAAATCACCTCATCTTTACTGTGTCTGAATAGCTAGAAATTATTTCAGCTAGATGTTCATCTGGGACACAGAAACTGCATCATTTTATTTAAGGTCTTTGAGTAACCCCATCTAGGTACAGCTCTTAGAATTAGCTTTACTCTAGCAGATAATTATTTCTTTAAAGGATGGCCTGAAGGAATTTTTATTTTTCTTCTAATTCAGTAAATAGTGATTAGTTATAAAGCTGAATTGTTCTTGGAGCAGGGAACAGGGTAGCCAGTGAATGCCTAATCTTTGGTTCAGCAACTCTTAGACTGGTCAGTAAGAGCTGACAGTACCCTAGATGAGAAGTTTTCCTTCCTTATAGCAAATCTTTCTTTGGAGCAGTGACAACTGTGTTCTTCAGATCCTCTGGCAGGGGATAGTGTTAAGACTGGTCTTTCCTTTTTTTGCATGGCCTAAACACTGGATTACTGGGCTTGGGGAGGGAAAAATGTCAGTCACAGGTAAGTTCAGCATGCAGTAATGCAACATGTGGTACCTATATCATTTATATAGGTCCTGTATCTAGCCTATCAATCATTCACAACACAGTAATACTGCTAAGATCTTTTTCCACACCAGAGCAGTAAAACTGAAGTTTGTGCTTGTTACAAACCCAGAGCAAACATGTCAATTCCTCTAGCATTCAATGTCTACTGAAAAAAAAAAAATGATAGCTAAGTAAACAGACCAATATTATCCAAGAAAGGCATGACAGTTTGCTTGGATGACTCATTTTGTTATCACTGTCTGAAGATTCCTTTGCACTAAAATTAGATCACACAGTTCATGATCTACCCTGGGAGTAAAGATTAGAATCCACTCATTCAAACTTTTTAATCTATCTTGTTTGTGTGCATCATCAGAGTCTTTGTTAGAGAGCTGTTGTTTGCAGATGGTTGCACTTGCAGAGCAGAAAGAGCAAGACCTGAAGATAATGACAACTAATTTCCCAGCCATTTCTGTAAACCTCAATTTAGCATTTCGGCAGAACAGATTTGTACCAGCTAAAGCTAAATAAACAATATTCCCAGATTAACAGCATAAAAATAAGTGCTGTAGCTCTATTTACTTCTTTTGGAGCAAAAGCGTTTTATGATGATGCCTAATTTTTGTGTCTAAAGCACCAGCTTTGCTGTTATTCTTCCTGATTTTAGTCTCTGTAAACACACCATAACACTGACCTGAGTATCAGACTTTACCCAGAACATGCATTTACATTTTCTTCAGTGATGTAAGGACAGACACTTGCTATTAGCAACACAGAAAATACAAAGACATTTCCATATGATGCATCTTCAATCATTCCTGAGTAGAATATAAAAAGTATATTCAACAATGCTTTAATGAAATGTACTGGAAGAAGATCTGTGTAGGTGTGGATTCATCATAACTCTGGATTTAGCTATGCAAATGTAGGGCTATTGCACAGCTTTATTTCTGTTGCATGAGTTCTCAAAATGTATAGTCATTCTCTGCTGAAATCCTGAAAACATAAAGTTATAGATGTGTGTTATAATGAACTAACCTAAGAAGTATTTCATGTTAAGCAAATAACTTGTTTAAAAAATACTTCAGCAGTAAGCCGTGTAATATTGATAGGCAACATTAGGAGTATCTAGCTGCCAATAGAACTGCATTCACCAGCAATGACTAAACACTGTGAACTAAGGGTCTCTGAAAATAATTATTAGTGCAACAAACCAAAGCATCAACTAAGTTTAAGACAACAGTTGCAGTAATTTGCAGTTTCTAAGTGGTTTTACTGACCTCAGTTGAGCTACTTGATATTTACTGGGCTGGGTAAATCACAAATGCAAACATTTTCTAAAATAGCCCAGGATTGCAGCTGTGCTGATGACTATCCTACTTCCTTATGACTATTTTCAGAAATGATGCTGGGAGCATGTATCTGGCAGTGAAGCAAGCACCCCTGGAAAACAGATTCATATAGGATTTATGATGATGAACAAACTTGTAAATTATCATTCCTACAGTCTTTCACAGAATCACAGAATCATTTAGGCTGGAAAAGACCCTTGGGATCATTGTGTCCTACCATTAACCCTACTCTACAAGTTCTCCCCTAGACCATATCCCCCAACACTACATCTAAGCAATGTTTAAACACATCCAGGGATGGCGACTCAACTTGGTGTCATCTGCAGATTTACTGATGGTAGACTCTATATCCTCATCAAGATCATAAATAAAGATATTAAACACAAACTGTCCCAACACTGAGCCCTGAGCAATCATATTGATTGCTGTTAATGTTTTTACATGGGTGCTTATTAAATACCTGAACCTAATTCAGATTTTGGATTTTAAATAACATTAATTAATTGAAATTTCATTTCATATACATCTGAAACTCATACAGATTATGGCAATATAGTGAAAGAAGCCTGCTTTTTTTAAGCATTTTTGGATTACATCTTGTCTTCATGTTGGTTTATATATTGGCTTCATGTACTAATCACCATGTTTTATAAAACAGAGGTAAATCTGATAGGAATTGCACATTTATTTTTTTAAGAAATTATTTTAAATAGCTCATTTTTTTTCTCTCTTAATCTGCTACACAGTAAAGAAGTCAATTTCTTAGCTATATTTAATTTTCTGCCAGCATATAATTCATATTCGTGCATTCCAGCATTTGCTCTGTAAATACATATATAGCAATAGTCTGTTAGGAAGTCAGCAGAGGCAAGCCAGCTGAGATTTAGGATCAACATGCTATTTCTGGTCAACTTATTCTACAGCAAAATATTTGAAAAACATAAAGTTTTACTGTAATTTGATTTGTGTTTTTCCTCCCTGCACATTCTCCATTATAGGCCACAGCTTGAGATGGTTTTCAGCAACTCAATTTTACTTGAACTGATATCTTAATTTGGGGAATAAGACTAAGCAACAAGGTGATAGAAACCTGATCATTTTATGGAGGGTTAGCCAAAACAGATAATTCTATTATTTCTAACTAACTGTGTATTAAACTGAGATTTTTAAAAGAATTACACATTTTTGCTTGGAAAATAGTTCAAAGAATATCAGTATTACACACTGTTAATTTCACACAATCTTGATTGTATTACACATTTGTGGTCAAGGTATCTTAGAATAAAGCAATTTTAAAGTGTGACTTTCCCAATGAAACAGATTTGGCCATTGGAATTCTGCTTGAGATTGTTGGCAGATCTTCATCTCATGCACATTGTTACAGATTTTCTCGTTCTGATGGTTAATCTTGTTGCAGCATAATTGCACATGGTAATTAACAAAGAATGCAAACAGCCCAACACTGTTTTTCCAATATGTTATTTGATTACTTTTTAAGAGACCAGAATAACACAAACTGTGATTGAGCACTCACTGTATATTAGTTAATTGATAAATATTCTCATATTAGCTAATATTTCATGTATTTCAGAAAGCTCTTGACTATTACAGAACAGCTGTTCTTTGTGTGAACAATACAGGTAGACCATTTTCAGAGAAACACTGATATCCTCAGAAGAACACTTTATCAATACTAAACACTCAGGTTTTGTATCAATAATCACAGCGTATAGTGTGTAAGTTCTATTTTGGATTTGTTTCCTCAAATTACTTTGTTACTTCAAATTACGGTGTTGAAACCTACACCTTTATTAAGATTTGAGAATATTATGCACATATTTTGTGATGTTCAGTTCTATTCTAACTCCTTTTTCTTTTCTCTTTTCAGTTTCAAACCAAAAGGAAAGCCATAACTACTAAAATGGCAATAACTCTGGAGTCACAGCTGCCACTGAGAATTGTTGCTAAAGCTGGATCTTCTGATACTTAATTTAATTCAGCAATTCACTCTCAACAAGTCATCTGCTCAAAGCAAGTACAATAAATGCTGCAAACAAATGCGGAATACAAGTAACTTGTATTTTCTAAATATTATTTTTAGTCAAAACCATTTTCTCCTTTTGAATAAACCTTTTCTTACACGAATGGTTAGTAATACTAAAAAAGCTCTTCACTATTTGTCAAATATGCTGAGATTAGTTGGTTTGTTATATTTAATTTCAAGCAAAAGCATTCAGAACTCTGACATACACATCTCTAATTACAACTGTGCTGGGATAGAGAATTCCATCTACAGACAACAGATACAGATTTTACAAGGGCATGCAATGATACAACAATAGGTAATGGCTTTAAGCTGAACATAACTTCAGGTTAGATGTTAAGAAGAAATTCTTTACTGTGAGGGTGGTGAGGCACTGGAAAAGGTTGCCCAGAGAAGCTGTGGATGCTCTGTCCCTGAGGTGTTCAAGGCCAAGTTGGATGGGGCTTTGAGCAACCTGATCTAGTGGGAGGTGTCCCTGGCCATGGCAGGGGGATAGGAACTAGATAATCTTTGAGATCCATTCCAACCCAAACCATTCTATGATTCTACAACTTATGCATGAAGACAGATGCTGCTTGATCAGTTATGTTGCAGACACCTCAATCTTACTATTTAGTTATGAAAGCACTAATTTTATATCTACACTGTACAGTATTTTGTAGAGTAAGCCTATATTGTACAGCACTTGATAGTGGTTGCATTTACTGAAAATGTTGTTACCAAATGCAATGATGTATCAGATCAACACTAGCAAGGCAAAGGATATAAATATCTTTAACAATTTGACCTCTCAATGTATTTTGGCTTTACTTCTGAGGACATCAGTGGTATTCAACACCAGGGAGTCATTAAACTCATCCTAAAATAAATAATTATCTTATGTAGAGCCTGAGCACTCTCACTATGGATGAAGACTGTTTTGGACAAGACTTCTACAGTGGGATTTGTCCACTACAATACAGATAAGAGAGCTATCTAAGCTACTCACATTAGTGTCACTTTTTAAATTATACTTCGGTTTTATTTTTTAACAATTAATAAAATTTGGCATTATGTTCTGGCAGGAGCTTTTGTCCAGCTCCCAACCATTACTAGTCCTGCCCATGCTTTTTTTTATTATTATTATTTTTTTTTATTTTATTTTATTTTTACTCTCTTGTACATCCCTCCATGTGCCCTGCTGTCTGTGCACCAACAAGCGAGAATGCAGCTGTGTCACTGTTCACAGTCTGAACACCGCTTCTGGTTTCGCTGCGTTTAAATCTCCTGTGGTTTCTCCAGGAACACCTGCAGCCATGTCACCCTCTCAGCCTCTCTTGCAAGAGATGCTGAGTCCTGCTGGATCTTTCCTTCCTTCCTCGGGCTTCCCTGGGTCAGGGAATCTACCATCCACCTCAAAAATGGAAGAAAAAACCCGTAGCTCTTTGTCACAGGGTTTACTGGTGCCGGTGCCACTGTCTCACTTTTCACAGTCAGGGTTTTGGGTGATAGGAGGTTGTACCTGATATCCCCCTGATGTCCACTTCAGACTAAATTATTCTATGGCTCTCTGATTATTTGGTGTAATCTTTTTTTTATCTCTGGTGAGCTCCTAGCTAACAATTCTTAGTAGTCCAGCTTTCACTGTCATGAGAGATATCACTCCATCCTAAAGCAATGTTAGATTTTTATCCTGGTCTGTATTTGTTTACCACTCCTTGCTACCAATTTTTCTATCCTCTTCAGAATTATCTTGTAGCATGTAGTTGAGTGCCAATGTAAGGCAAGAAAACTTAGAGCCATCTGTGGTATGGAGGCTAAAGTATTCTTCTGGGTGTTAGAAATATTTATACAATATTTTAAAAATACTCATGGGAAAAGGGGGTGGAGCTGTTGGATAGTCATATCTGCCTTTCTGCACTCTCTGTCACACAAGTCATTAATTCTTTGCTTCATAATACCTGAGCTCCAAAAGGAAAAGCCTCCCTTCACCTTTAATTCCACCCACATTTCCCCACATCTGTCATAGATGAATGCTTAGCCTTCAGGGTGGCCTTTTGGAACAAGTGGTTTGAAATTCTTCAGGTTGAAGAATCAATTAAATGCAGGTTCTTCCATTTCTGTTTGACTAATACAGCAGCTGACTAATACAGGAAGCAGAGTTGCTGAGATCTTTTCAAAGACCACTTGCTAACAGAGCTTAACATGTTAAGAAAGTGTAAAGAGTAGATCATTCAGGGACCCTAGAAGCATATATAGTTTCTGACTCCAGCTGTCTTAGGCATTCAAGACATTTGGCCTTGCAGAGAAGTACTATTCTAGGCAAGGGGAGACTATGAAGCCAAGTGGAGATACGGAGTTTAGGGTTAAGCCCAGATCAGGCAGCAGCTGGATAGATTTTTTTGGATGTAAGCACCTGGGTTTCATTTCAGTACTGTACATTTTAAAAGGTCTAGTTATAAAATTACATTTTCCACACCAGAAGTAATGTATAAAAACTACATCTTTTTATGCCAGAAATACATAGTGACTCCTAAGAAAATGTAATATGCTTTATAATAGTTTTTGTATTCCTGCCATGTAATAGACTATAAAAAGAATAACTTGTCTGTCTACCATACACTCTGAGCTAGTTACAGAAGGTCTATGGGAATTAAGAGAATTTCCATTATTTTTCTCTGCCTATTTCCAAGTGGAGTCACTGTTAATGTGACATTGCTGCTGTTTATGACCACTATTTCTTTTCTTGAACCATTTTCTGAGCTCACTTTTCTTCTTAGTACACAATTTGTCTTGCATAAAGCTTGCATTTCATTTGTGCATCCTCAGCCACACAGCCCCCTTGTTTGGTCATGTTGAGTTAAGCTGTAAAGACAAAATTCATCCAAACTAATACCAGGGACATAATTAAGTTAGGATTTTGTTTATTCTGGGGTTCCTCGGTAGCTGATGGAGAGAAAGGTTGTTCCAGTGAACTATTCAACACTAAGATCAGGTGGATAGGATCTCAGCCAAACCTTTTGAAATTCTGTTTGGACCAACTCTGATGTACATCTTTACAGTGCCACTTGCACTCTGTTCTGTTCAGGAATTAGTCTCAAACATTGTTTCATGATGAAATCTATTGATACATTACCCCCCCACCACTGTACAATGCTTTCTTGATACCTATCATGGTCTAGGGTCAGGGCAGCCTCTTAGACCTATAACAGACACTCTCTGTTAAACCCCCTCCCTCCCCAAAGGGGAAGAGAAAGGGAATAAGGGAGAGAGACTTAGTGATTAGAGAAGGAAGCTAGAACAGCTTTAATGAAAATTAAAATAATAATAATAGAATATATACAAATATATACAAAACCATTATCAAACCCAACACCTCCTCATGATAATTACATCACCATCACCACTGATGATAAGGAGCAGGCACCAGGAGAGTCCCAGACTGGGCCCCACAGCAGATGGAAGCTGTGTTCAGAAACTGATTTCTGGTACCAGATCCAGGAACACAAAGACTGGGATTGAAGGCAGAACACACAGAGTCCTCCTCAGATGCTCTGAGGAATAAACTGAAAGAGGACCTGAGCCAAGTTGAGCAAAGCTGGCAAAGTGGTCCAAGAGGGCAAAGAGAGGGCAAGACCCTCATGATCCCTCAGCTTTTTACTGAATATAACGTATATGGGATGGAATACCTCACTGGTCAGTTTAAGGTCACCTATCCTGGCTGTTCTTCCCCACAGGTGTGTCCTTTTACTTTATGCACCCCTCAGTGTGGTACACAAGATCCAGCAGTGGCCTTGGTCTGAACACCAATCCTTGGTAGTAACATAGGGTGTTACCACTGCTAGAAGCAGTCTGTCTGCAAAAGCATGCTGCTAACTTCAGAAAGTGCCATTAGTTAGAAGTACTGAGCTGAAAAGTAAAATCACTGAACAGAATTAATACTGTTCTCACTCAAACCAGGTCAATACCAAATCTTAAATAATTTGATTCTACTAAACACAGAAAGAGCAAGCAAACCAGACTGATAATATATATGAAACAGGACTAAATACAGAGTACTTTTTATAATAGAATGAGATTATCTCTATACAGAATCACCATTCAAATTACTATTTACTTTTTCCTGTTTATATTGGAAATGGACCATTGAAACTCTTTTTTTTTTTCTTTTTTTTCTTCGTGTGTGCCAAAGCATCATATCAGAGAGAAAAAAGGAGAAGCAGAGGTCAGGTTTAGAGTGTATTAACCTTTTTTGCTTACATACATGGCCTACTTTCAAGATTTGATAAATTCCCAGAATTGTCCTCAGTTCTCTCTAAATTTATTATAGTTATTTTATAGTCTGTAAGTAATTCCCTCATGTGAGGCTGTCTCTGTTAACCCTGTAATCCATTCTCATTCTCTGTGCCCTGTCTTGCCCTTCCAATGCTTTAGCGAGGCAACATTTGTTCTCTATTATTAATCTGAGAAACGCTTTCCTTGCTAACAGTATGAAACCCTGCTGTGATTTGTGTGATGTGTGTCCATTCAGTGCACAAACCAGCGATGATATGTTGTATGGGACACTTTTTTCCCCTTGACCTCCTCTTTTTTTTGTTTCTTTTTTTTTTTAAAACAAATTATACAGTTTTTGAGATAGACTTACATCTAGTCTTTGAAGAATGTCATTCAGGTAGAAACAGCAGTTCCTTGTTTTTCCACAGGGCTAACAGTCCCTTCATCTAGACCCACTGGACACAAAACAGAAGCACAAACAAGTCTGCAATTATTTGGACTCAGCAGGTAAAATCAGTGGAGAGCATAGCTCACAGACATGTACTATAGCTGGTATAAGGTTTTGTAGCAACTATGTTTATCAGGGAAAGGCAAGTCTGGGAAGAATTTTTTGGCACCTCTGATTTCAGGGATGCTTATGAATATTCTGGATTGTCTCTGCTTTGTGGGTGAGCATATTCATTTATTTTTCTGTAGGTCTTTTCTCGGGACTTTGGGACTGAAGAAGTCTCTGAACTCATATCAAAATTACGTGCTTATTACCCCCAGCCATTTCAGACCTGACCCCACTGTTTTTTAGAACAGACCACTGCTTGAACGAAGGGCAATAAAAGATTTATTTTATTTTCTACTGTGGGATTTCATAAGCAGCTCTGTTAATAAAACTTTAACTTCTGTCATCAGGGGACAAAAACAACATACAGTCATCCAGGTGAGACTGAACTAGGTCTATAACGATATTTCATAGGATTTCTCATCTCTGGATGAATCCGACTTTGTCCCTTCCCTCACAGAGAGACCTAAATATCTTCTTTTTTTTTTTTTTTTTTTTAAGAGAGAGAGAGAGAAGAGCTAAATATTTTCTGTATGTATGCCTCATTATACCTCTGTATGTATACCACAAAAGTAATGTTGTTTGTTCCTTGTTTTTTCAAATTAACAGTTCCTCAGTGATTGTTCTAGATACAGAAATGAGGAGACTAGCACTCACAGGAAGCAATTTTTTTATTTGACATATTTACAAAATTCTATCCCATCCAATTTATTCTTGAGTTGTAGGTCTGCAAGGACTGAAAATTGACTATCTATAAATAAATCTGATATTTTAAGACACACTTTCCTATCCATTTTTATGAGTTTATTATATTATTGTCAATGTTACATCTGAGATTATTCCATATTTATTTGAAATGCAAATAGCTGAAGAAATGAAAACTTTAACAAGTTTTAATAGTTTTTTTTCTCAGACAGAAAACTGTAACGTACAGAATTGTAAAAATAAACAAACAGATGGCAGAACAGTTTTTTGTATGTGATTGTTACACGTTCCCTTTGTTGCAACTCATCTCCCAGAGGAAACTGTGACAAAGGGCATTTTTACATAAAACCACAATCATATAATTTGTTAATTAGATTCAAACCATATTTAGGAGAGAAGGAGTGTTAGGGAATGATTCTACTTGTTTTTTATATTTACAACATGTTATTCCCAGGCTCTGGTAACATTCCCATATTTCTGTTGCTGGGTCTTGCAGCAACATTTGCCACGCTAGACATCGCATGCTGCATCACACAGCAATGAGCAAACTGCACGAAATCAGATCAAATCATTCCACTATGAATGATCCAAAACGTTTGTGACTGGTAACACTACCTCTTTTCTGGGCTCCTTCCTGGTGAACTTCTCCAGTCTTCTATTTTATTCTGGTAGCCATACATGTGAAACTACCAGGAGATATTTTTGAAATACCGCAGTGAACAGTGTGTTACTGACTCTCAGTTCAAAGTCTTTCACATCATACCGTAACAGCATTGCTTTCCCATCTGCCTCAGTGCCTACAGGAGATCAGCTTCTGATTTGAAATTCATTTGGCTGAAACTAAATCTGAACAAGACAGAAGTGAGGTTAGAAGGAAATGGGTAACATTTTTAAGAACTTAGCCAAAGCCATGACAATGTCCTTAGATGAGGGGTATGTTTTCTGACCATCAAGGGACTTCACAGCCTCAGGGTTAGATGACATCCTCCCAAGTATGAAATCTGTCAGAAATAAATTCTCCCATCCACAATGAGCCAGCAGGTTGTTCCTATGAACATTCTCTCAGATGCCTACTTGGCAATATCTTTGTACATATTCATGGCTTCCAGGCTCCCAGTTATAGTATTCTGCGTTGGCCATGCCAATGATAGCCTTCAGTGGGCAGCTGACCAAAACTCATCACTCTGCTTGCTTGCTAAGCAAGATAAGTCAATTTTGGTACATAATCCCAGTGCTGTGAACAGTATGCTGGCTTTTGAGTGAATGCTAAATCATATTCCTTGTTTTAATCCTAATCTTCAAAACCATAGATCCAGATTACTTCAGGGATAATAATATTTTACTGTGTGAAAAGACCCACTCCTCAGGGTGGTGGAGCTATCTGCTAGGCAGGCAAATTATGCTGACAAGAGGAGCTTTGGAACAGTCTTCCACATGAGGATGGAAACAACCATGAAGCTCACCCATCTTTAAAACAAAGTACAAAATTCATCCCTTCAGAATACAACTAAATATTGTGAGCAAACACTACCACCCTCCATATACACCCAGTTCCAGGAAGGACAAGAGTGTAACTACAAGTATATATTATTACAATTAATTTAAGTTAGTATTTCTTTGTAAAATATTATGAAAGATGTAGCTGTGGGTCAATCTGGCCAGCAGCCTAAATGGAATTCAAATTCAGTATCAAAATGATCTGATACCTTGGTGGAAAATAAGGTATAAACAGATTAGATGATCTATGTAAAGATTTTCATCTCAGTGTGAAAAGCACTGTGTCCCATTGCAATTGTTTTAATGATTCAGCTTCTCAAACAGTATGTTTTGCATTTCTTGAAGTAAACAACCACTTAAATAATCCTCGATTTGCTTTTCCCAAAGGTATGTCACATTTCAGCCCACAGTCACTCAACAAAAGAACAGAGATGAATTTACTGGACAAAATTCAATAAATAAACCTAAAGCAGTATGTTTTCTTTGCTTTTCATGTTAATTTAACAAACTAGTAAATTAATGATCCTGCTTGGAAATCATATAGCACTTTCAGGCATGCAACTACTAACATAGACCAGGCAAGCATCTGTATTACAATAATATTGCAAACCTTACTGACATGTCAAGACTGTGTGTCTAGCATTATTTTTTAATTTAGTGGCAACCTCTGTTTGTGAAAAGATGCAAACCTTTATGTTTTAAACAAGAAAAGCAGTGAGAACACAGCAAACTGTGTGGTTCAAACCAGTGTGACAGCCGGAAAACAAGTTTGGAAATAGAGGGACAAACCTTCACTTGGTACCAATTGGCATACTTTAAGTCATTACCTCAGCTAAAACTATCAAGCAAGAATGAACGTTTTATGCTTTACAGAAAGCAAATCATATGGGGCATAAATATACATACACAAACCTAAATCTGGCTGCCCTTTACCTCCCAAGCCTTATCTTTCTGTCTGAAAATTCAATCCAGCCTGATGACTACTTCTAACAGATTTACAGTTGTATTCAAAGTTTTAAAGATTTTAGATATGCAAGAAAGAAACAAACAACAACAACAAAAAATAAACCAGTTTTTGACAGGCTTCAGAAAATCCTTGGTGCTGTGGACTTCATATGTATCAACATCTGGGTAGAGACAAGAGGTTTGATTGCTTCCTTACTATGTAATAGTATCAAGACTTTGTCAAGCTTAAGAGTTTTAAAGTGTATGAGAAAACTAAGGACTAGGGAGAAGAAAGGATTTTGGCTTGTTTTTTGAGGGATGTTAGTGTCTATTAACAAAAAATCCCCTAGAGGATATTGCAGATTAATAAATGAGGACTGAATTTTAAATTAATAGCAGCTCTAGTTACCACAGGAAATAATTCTCAGGTTCTACAGACATATTTCTCTATCTTTTCCATGGTTCCCTATGAAGGAGCTTTTTTTCACCCACAGCCATGCTTGTTTTTAAAGCACAAGTATATGATCCTTTGTGAAGGTAACACATTTTTTAGATTGTAAGGACAGATGAAAATTTTCCCATAGTTTATCAAAGAAAGTTAGCACATAGTAGTTGCTGTCATTGTCCACAGAGTCTCCCAATTGTCCTGGCATGAAATTACAATTAATGATGTATCAGTGGGTTACACAGAGGATGTCAAACATATGGACCATTGCTGAAGCCAAAAGATATGAGCAGCTTGCCTGAAGTATCATGTAATATGCTACATTTTTCTGATATATAAAAATGTCTTTGCTAGTAAGAAAAAATATTAAATTGCAAATACACAGCTAGTTTTGCTTTCAGGCACTCAATCCTGAACTGTAGAACAGTTGTGAATGTTCATGGGTTTAGAGATGAAGATAAGCAATATTTTTATCTGTCTTTCTATCTGTTCACCTATGAACTCTTTTCTTAGATAGCTATGTTTTTCCCACTATGGTACTTTAAACTCCTGCCATTAGTAAGATATGAGTGTTCATCCACACAGGGCAAGCTTATGAGCACAGAGGCTTAGTTTTAATTACTGCTAAGGAAAGGAATGACCTAGTGGGTTGAAGAATGACTATTAGAAAGAGGGTTTCAAAAGTACATGTTTTATTTAAAGAAAGCAAGCAGATCTTGTTAGTATGCACATTAAATTAATTTCATCTCACACTTCAAAAGGCACATGTAAAAAAATCTAGTTTATTGTTTTCTAATATAAAATTATACCACAATATGTGCATGTGTGTTTTATAGCATATAACTGATTTGCAGATGGAATTTTCTCTTCCCATATAACTCAAACATATAGGAGTCACAGTGTAACCTAGTCTGTAAACACAAGTTGGAATAGTATGAGCAATGGCACTATTGCTAATAACACCACAGCCTGTTTGCATTAGATCACACAGGGACTCCAAGTGTGCCTCAATGGAGGATGATCTGCCTTACTTCTGGATGAAATGTCACAGCACAGTGTATCAGAAGAAGGAAAACAAGCCTTGGGATCTTCAGCCTCTGAGTCAGATGGCAAGAAGGTAAAATTGGAAGTTTGTAGATTAATTGCTTGAGGCAGGAAGGAATTGTGATTTTTCAAGTCTTTTTCTGATCTATCATGTGAGCAAGGTATGCAGAAACATACTGTCTATGTTAATCACAGCAGCACATTTTAAAGGAAATCTGAAATAATGAATCTAATGGTAGACCAGATTCAATTATCAATAGAAACTAAATCTGAAGTATATCCATGATTTCACAGATCAACAATGCCAAGTCCCTAGTCTGCTAACCCAGCATCATCAGTTCTGTGAGTCCTAATGAAATTCCTTTGAGGGACAAGAGAGAAAATGAAATGTAAAGATGCTAATTTTCTCACTAACTTGATTGAATGATTTCCCCTGTCCAAGAGATTTATGTTATGAAGCCACAGATGTTCTTCATTTCATTCACAACTAGTCATAGTTGATGTACAGCCAAATTCAAAGGGAAGTTAGTGAACCTAGATAAGTTTAATAACAGTCTATGCCAATTTGTAATTTTAAGTGCTTTCAACATTCCAGTGTTACCCTAATGTTCCTACATACTCTTAGCTTTACAGACATTTATAGATACATTTAAGTAAAAGCTAATCACCTCATCTCAGTTTAAAGTCAGAGGTTAGAAAGGGGAACCTTCAGAGGGTGATTCATGTGGCTCAGGGTCACATGAACTGTTCCCTGTGTATACCTTTCTCTCCTTTCTCTGCAGAAGATTAGACAAAAAACTTTCAGACGTGTAAAACCAGATGCAGCGAACCCTCACTTGTACACAACTGCTGAACTGAGCTGAGTAGACATGAATCTAAGCTCCGTTGACTCTTGTTGACTTTGTTGGAGTCACTACAGCTGTATAGGAAAACAGGATGAGGTGCACAGGTGAAGTATCACAGGTGGATGTATTGCACATACCCTGTGCTGTCATGCCAAAAGAAATGTGTATCAAAACTCATCAACAAATATCTAATAGGAAGACAGAAAGCAAGCAAGAGGACAAGCAAGCAAGAGGACAAGCAAGCAAGGAAATGTGATAATGGAGCAATGCAAGCCAAACATTTTTTATCCCAGGCTAAAAATACCTCCAAAAATTACAAGGATTCTTCCTGTTCTACATGCAATGCAATCAAGTCATCTTTTATAGGAAGCAAGTATTACCTGGTTTCTTTTCCTTAGTTTAGCAATACAGAACAACTCCGATACTGACAAGATTCATCCATCTGAGGATGACAGGAGGAATCATCAACTGTCCTAGAGGCAGAAACAATAGAAGCCTTCAAGCTCTGCAGTGATTTGAAAGATATTTCTATCAGCAGGGAGATTTTCAGCATAAATTAAGAATATTACTGCAGTCTTAAAAAAAGATACCTCTTCTGAACTCTGCTGTCTGTATTATATTTTCTTGAAAACTACCATTACTTTTGTTTCTACACAGCCTGTACACAACAAATTTATTACAACTCAGTCATAATATGAGATTTTCAACGATCCAAAAGGACTCTGGATTTGCAATGGTACCTCTAGATCATTAACTGTCAGAAAGTCCTAGGTAAGATGGAGCAGATAGGAATGTCTGAATACAAAAGAAATTAATAGATACCTCTGCAATGTTGATATGCATTATGTTCATTTGCACTAGTCCAGTGTTTGGTAACAGGAAATTATATGTCTTTATTAACTGAAGTTGCAGTGTTTATTCATATTAGTATACTGTCTGTGGGATCATAGTAAACAAAAATTAGATTTTTTTTTTTTTTTTCAGGAAGGAGAATGGGAATGCATGTATTTGCAAGGGGGGCATGGACAACAAGGCCTATAAATGCAAAATACTTAGGAATGTGTAGTCTTTGTATATGTATGAAGTCCCATATAGTTCAGTAAGAATTAAGCCCATGATTCAGTTATTTGCTGAATTTTAGCCACAGGATCTGGACAAAATTACAAAAATTTGCTTATCCACATCAGTTGCACAAATCTAGTCCTCTTATCTGTATTCATTATTGTACTCTCCAACTTTTTAAATCTAATTTAATCCCTGATCCAAGCAAACATATTTTAATATTATTTGCTTATAAAACATCATGGCATTTAAGGTGAAAATTCAGTCTTAACTGAAGATCACAAAACTTAACATCTAATAAAGGACTACATAGTAGCTAAAATGCAGGGGCTGTGGATTAAAGTCTGTTTTGCTAAAAGAATAAGAAAAAGACTCTCCAAAGTCTATGAAGTATGAGACTTTGTGTATACTTATGTTCTTCCTTACAGTGAACTTTGCAGCCCGCCTTGTAACTGTTTCTTACCTGTTTGGGTAGTCATCATAAAATCCATCAATGTTAACCCAATAAAGTTAACAACAATGACAATAGCAGCTCCTCATTCTGAATGGATCAAAAATCAATCTATTCATATGAAAATGATTCACATTTAATAATAAGCATAAAGAAGTTCATCTCAATAACGAAACATGGTCTGGTTTTAGAAGAAAGGAAAGAAGTGGGCATACCCTTCACATTTCAGAAACAGTTTTAATACACTCCCCTTAATAATATCCCTAATGCCCACCATTTTCTTATGGGTAATGTGATCATTAGACAGGGTTCCGCTGTTGTCTGTTTTTCCACAGTTATTAAAATGACAAAATGTTTTATTAAAATGGGATTTGCATGGTGGGAGCTGAGCCATAAAAACAACTAGAGACATGTAGAGCTCTAAGACTTTTTATCCAAATATTTTTTTGTCTGTTGACTATAGCAAAACTAACATTCATTTACCCACAAAGGGTAAATTGAATGAAAAAAATATAATTCCATATATTTTGTTTATATCTGCAGATGATATAATTTATTTTTTTGCCATGTACAGAGTCTTGTAAAACCTTTACAAATTGTATATGAAGAAGAGAACATACCTACGACAGTAAAGCTCATAAGCCTCCAACAACATGTTTCTGTGTTGAAAGATTTTGCAATAATCCTTTACTTTCTATATATAAAATATTCTAAATGCAAAGCTAATGGTATTTTGGGGGGCTTAGAATTCTACAGAAAGTTTTGGTTGACTGAGGAGAAAAACCACACGTTAGGAAATGTGATACTTTTATGAGATACAGCAACAACCCCCCAAAAAACAAATAAAAAAATCAATGTTTTGAGTAAACAAAAGACATTGCTTCCTTTTCCTCCTCTAGTCCATGTTTTGTACTCTAAGGGTCTGCAATTAACTCTCTGTGTACTGCTCTCCAGCTGAAAATAATTTTAAGTTAACATAAAATATCCAAACTTGGGTCCTCATTTATTTGTTCTTCCAGTGAAAGATAGACTACAAATTGTTGTAAACAGGACAGATTTGTTAAACACTGTACTTTGTATTCCCCACTTTCTGATACCATATATAGTTTTATACACCAGAATGAGGCAAGTATAAAAAGCTTTATTTCCCTTTTTTTGCTGGCAGTATAATAAGTACATCAACATAACCTTTGTGATCTTTATCAAGGGATCACTCCTGGCCAAGCAGTTCAGACCAGCTAACTGTGTGTCCTGTCCCTAAAATTCTAAGCCTGAAGCAAATTATTTTCTCTATCATAAATAATTTTTCTTATCAAGAAAACTTCTTGGCTCTAGACTGGGGACCAAGCACAAATCAACACAAATGTGATGTGGATGTTATTTACCCCTGGAGCTAGACAAGAGTGAACCAGTTAAACAGTATATCCACACTGAGCCTACCCTCCTCTCTCCTAATTTTGAACCCTTTTAAGTGTGCAACAGACATAATTATGGAAATCTCTGAAAAAATAACAGCGAAGTTCACTGCCTTGCCTTTGTTGGTGCATTCCTCGCAGTATGCCAGGTAATGCTGTAATGCTCTGTAATGCTGGAGCTCTTATTATGAAGAATAAAAGCTATAAATATCAATATGCTAATTTAAGAAATTTAGAAACTAACCTGGGCAGACTGAAATACACAGCAGCTAAGAAGTAAGAAGACATATCAGATATGTCTGAAAAATGAGGGAATGAAACACAACAGGACACTGAAATATCCACAAACTCTGCAGCAGGTTTGACCGCAGATATAGGCCCTAATGGTGTAGTGCATTTAAGAGTTAACAGTTTCCATTGATAGAAAACATGACAGAGTTGACAGTAAGACTGTACATAAGTCCCAAGGCTCAAGAATATTTATATAGGAGACAGTACAACTGCTGTCAGTACAATGATAGTGATTGCATAAGATGAAGAAAGTTATTTGAAGAAATAACTTATTTTATTCATTTGAAAGTATACCCATACAAATACTGGTTTTGCTAAAAACAAGAATATCTGTTATGATTGTTCTTCTAAATTTGTTCTTGTTGAAAAATTGTGTATATCATTAAAGTTAGTTTGTTTGTCAAACCAAAGGAGGTTTTTTGCTGAACCAGTGAAGTAATATTCATATTTTTATCCATATCCAGTTATCTATATATTCTATATTTGGTGGACTTTCTCCATCAAAAAAGATGTTTTAAAATATTCCCAAATGTTATATAAAACCTTAAATATTTTTTTTTTAATTTTACTTTTGGCATTCCTTAAACCTCTATTTAACATTTCTTTTTTTCAATTTAGGTCAACTTTTAGATGAACAGTGAGGTTTTTAAAAAATATTTCCCTATATTAGATCTTAAGAAACAATATAAAATAGAGATAACACCAGGTTTGCATGAAAGGAGAAGTATTAGGCTGAAGGGCAAAGTATTAGTTCTCGCCTCACAGCCAGACCTCTTTGGAGGGGTTAATAGTGAAGCTTATGAGGGAGATTTGGTTGATACAGTCTACTTGGATTTCAAGAAATCAGTAGCAAAAGTCTGTTTCAAAGGCTCTTAGCAACCATGGGAAGAAAGTGTTGGTCCTTAAAGAGGTAAATAATTGATTAAAAGATAGGAAACAGAGAATACTGTGACCTTGTTGCAGAGGCAGGATACTGCTGAATACTTAGAGCACTGTGCTGCAATCCATGTACCACTCAGACTGGAAAAGAGGGTGAAAAACAAGGTGATTAAGTTTGCTGATGACATCAAGTTTATCACAACGGTAAAGATGGTATATGAATTCTGTAAGGAAATGTCAACAAATCTTGTGAAAGTGAATGACTGGCAAAAAAGTGGAAGATGAAGTTAAATAGATTTGAAACACGGGTAAACATAAAGTGATACACTGTGGCTTCACATGTACAATATTGCGATCTGAGCTGTTATCACCACTTCTGAGTGAGACCTCAGGGACCCAAGGATCAGTCTTTTAAACATTTTTTTAAATACCACCATCAATGACCTTAGTACTAAAGATGGGAAAACATGGAATCCAAAGATTACACAAAAGACCAGTGATAGAGGAAGTTAGCAATATGATGTAGGAAAAAATGGTGACCTGGGGGACTGAAGTATTCCAACTAGGACTTAGTGACTAAAAGTAAAAATCGGACATGAACATCTTCTCAAAATGGGAAAAAAACCCCAACCAAACAAGCAAAAACAATTGGGGATAAATTTAGCTTGTAAAATAAAATACCTAACCACGAAGGAATTAAATCCTACAACAGCATTTTAAGCAAGCTATTGGGGGTAAAAAAAAAGTCCGAACAGTTTTGTTGTGGAGCTTGATCAGTTAATAAACAAGATCTATTCTAAACTGATATCCTTGTGAATTAACTACTCAAAGAAACATGTGTAGGGTTAATTTCCAGAGTTATTCTTTGCTTGTCTTGTAAAAGTGCAAACTAAAATCCAGCATGACAGAAGACAGAAAACTTTCCCAGGCATCTGAGGATGTAAGGGAGACATAAAGTAAGAGACAAGCTGGGGATATAAAGGTCAAACCAGTAGTTCTGATGTCTTGTAAAGCCTCACAGAAGCAGAGGCATAACTTAGGGAGACCTGTGCAAAAGGATATACCAGTCCCCAGGATCCCATGAAGGGGAAGGTTGCAGGTACATTGCCCCTACAGCAGTACATAGAAGTACCTCCCAGGTGCTCTTTATGAATTGTGGTGGGGATGGCAGCAGGAGGACAATGGAGCTTATCAACTTCTGCTTGTGTTGGTCAGTGCCATCCCATAAGTTATCTTGACACACGAGAATACCACTATGCTCTAGCACAGTTTGTGTCTGGTGAGTTTCTTAGCCCAGGGACAGAACTAAACTGATAGAGCTACACAGCTTCTGCAGAACTGCTAGCTTGTCTCTGGTCATCTCAGTCTTCAGCCAGAGAGCTCATATCGATCCATCTGTGTACAAAGGCACGCTACCTTGAACTTGTCTTTTCTGTGTGCCAAGAAGAGGCTGCTGACTCCAGTTTATATTGGGAGAACTGAGGCTATGAGAGACACAAAGGGCCACATTAGGCTTATGGCCTATAGAAAATTAAAAATAGGTTTCCAAAGTCTCGTAATATTCTCACCTCCCAATCGTGTTTTATTCCCTCCCAGTGTGACATGTCCCCTCTACATTTCAGAACTCAGAGAACTTTTCTATTTTCAGTGGAAGTACATTCTCCCTACTGCAAAGCTTTTTTAGTGCCAATTACAGCCACCATGCAGTGTTTTATCAGAGTAACAGGATAGGTTTGGAAAAGAAACATTTTGAACAAGTAACTAAGAGAGATATTATAATCTGGTATCAGTTTTCTATCTGTCAGGTACAATATTAAAGGAGAGGAAGATAGGAGGGAATAAGGGGACTGTTTCTTACAGAAATTAAAGCATTATCCTGATATCATTGCAAAGTGTGACTATAAAGGTTGTACATTGAAAAGTTGAAAAGTTGTACACAAATATTCTTCATGTTTTCTTTCATTTCAAAATGATCCTGAGTAAGAGAAATAGTGTTGCTTTGTTAGCAAAGAAACACAGTAAGAAAATCCAAATTAGATAAATGGTGCTTACATTTCAGTGTAGCCACACACAAAGTTCTCCGTGTATTTTGTTCATGATAGTTGAAACTGTAAATAACCCAACATTTTCACTTTTCTCATACAGAATATGGTTGTCATTGATGCTTTCAAAGAGTGAGTTAAACCAAATTACTTTATGCAATAAATGGCCAAATCAGGGGGAGGAAGAAAGGTGTATTGGGTCTGACTGAACTGGAGTTAATTTCCCCCATAGCAGCCCTCCCAGTGCTGTGCTTTGCACTGAGAGCTGGAAAGGTGCTGATAACACACACGTGTTGTGGCTACTGCTGGACAGGGCTCACAGCACCAAGGCTGGTTTTCAGCATTGCCCCTGCAGTGGGATGGGGTTGACAGGACCTTTGGGAGGGTACATGACTGGGACAGCTGACCCAAACTGACCAAAGGGATATTCCATACCATATGACATCAGCTGAACTATAAAAGCTAGGAA
>JANHFX010007874.1:18375-47578 GCA_027560015.1 Chloroceryle amazona | reverse complement strand
GGGCTCCCCAGTTCAAGAGAGACAGGTGAATACTAGAGAAAGTCAGACAGAAAGCTACATAGATGGTGAAGGGACTGAAACATCTCTCTTATGAGGAAAGGCTGAGAGACCTGTGGGTGTTTAGTCCGGAGAAGAGGAGACTGAGAGGGGATTGTATTAATGTTTACAAATATCTGAAGGGTGGGTGTCAAGTAGAAAAGGTCAATCTATTTTCAGCGATTCCCTGTGATAAGACAAGAGATAATAGTCACAAACTGGAACACGGAAAGTTCCATCTCAACATGAGGAAAAACTTCTTTACAGTGAAGGTGATGGAGCACAGGAACAAGCTGCCCAGAGATGTTGTGGAGTGTCCTCCTGTAGAAACTTTCAAGAGCTATCTGGATGTGTTCCTGTGTAGACTGCCCTAGGTCATCCTGCTCTGGCCGGGAGCTTGAACTCGATATCCAGAGGTGTCTTCCAACCTCTACCATTCTGTGAGTCTCTATCATCTACCTGGACTTCTGTAAGGCCTTTGATACGGATGCCCACAGCATGCTCACCTCTAAACTGGAGAGATATGGGTTTGATGGGTGGACTATAAGATGGACAAGGCATTGTTTGGATGTCTGTATCCAAAGAGTTACAGTCAATGGCTCAATGTCCAAGTGGAAAACAGTAATGGGTAGTGTCCCTGAAGAGTCTGTACCAGGAAGACTACTATTTAATATCTTAATCAATGAGTGCACCCTCTGCAAGTTTGCAGATGCTGAGTGGTGTGGCTGAATTCCTGGAGGGAAGGGATACCATCCATTAGGACCTTACAGACTTGAGGAGTGGATCCATGAGAACATCATGAAGTTTAAAAAGGCCAAGTGCAGTCTTCTGCACATTGGTCAGGGCAATCTCAAACATGGGTACAGGTTGGGTGATGAGTATATTTAGAGCAGCCTTGCAGAGAAGGACTTGGGGGTAGCAGTAGATTAAAAATGACATGAGTCAGTAATGTGTGCTTGCAGCCAGTTGCATCCTGGGCTGCATCAAAAGAAGCATGGACAATGGGTCAAGAGAGGCAGTTCTGCTCATATTCTCTGCTCTTGTGAGATCTCACCTCAAGTACTGTATTCAGCTCTCCTGTGAGGACAGGCTAAGGGAGCTGGTGTTGTTCAGCCTGGAGAAGAGAAGGCTCTATCGAGACCTTATTCTGACCTTTCATGACTTAAATAGGGCTTATAAGAAAGATGGAGAGACATTGGAAATAATGAAGATTTTTTAAAAAATAAGAGTGGTGAGGCAGTGGAGCAGGTTGACCAGTGGAACTGTGGATGCCTCACCATTGGAAGTGTTCAACATCAGGTTAGATGGGGCTTTGAGTAACATGATCTAGTGAAAAACGTCTGTGCTTGTGGCAGGCAAATTGGACTAAATGGTCTATAAAGGTTCCACGTGATCATGTGGGCCTGGAAAAAGCCATCAAATCACCTAGAGACACGATAGTCCCATAGCAGGCGAGATTCAGGCAAGCTCATGGTTTTCTATAACATTTGATAGCATAGAATCAAAAAGTGTTATGAGCAAAAAATGCATGGATGTATTTTATTTCATATACCCTGTGATTTGTATTTGAAACAACCCAGAGTAGAAAATAAACATGCCTGTACAGAAATGAAACACATTTTGGAAAATTCCTGAGTTTCACCATAATGTGCTGTTGATTCTTCTTGTCCTACACATAAAGTCAAGTCATTTAAGATATCTATCTTCACATTACTATATTGCTAAAGAGAGATTGAATCTATTTTGGGACCACATATTAAATTTGTTTAGTGGTATGGCAGGCTGCTCGTATATAGATCAGTTGAGAATAATTTGACATGAACATGTGATATTTCTGGTCAGCAAAGAATCATAAAGAATGATAGCTGTGAAATACAGGACAAGGAGCATGCAAATGGAAAATGTGACAACACAAAAAACTTGGCATAAAATGAATCCATCTACAATCCAGAAGAGAGGGTGCCTTTCTGTAACATGCTCCATTGTGCCCCACATGTCATTTCATTCAAAGAGCTAAAACCTTCCCTATTTTCTGTTTTAAAATGTTCTTGGAACTTTGGGATTTTACTTAGATTTCTTGGGAAGCATCGGTTGTTTGTATCTAAGAACACTAAATCTAGGCTCACATACTAGTAAACAAAACAATCAGAGGAAAGGACTGTTCACTGGCACGCAGATGTCCACATTTAAAAAATCGTAGCTTAGTTTGGGCCAGTTTAGTTAAGTCTTTAAAGTTTGTCTAGATTTCAGGGTATAGCATGGGATATTTAGTTGATTTCTAGCAAGTAGTATAGATGTTGATCTCCTGTTTCACCAGGTAAGAAAGCTCTGCTCTCCATATGTAAGAGCGACAGGTTATGCCAGTTGGCCTCAGGGCAAATAGTGTCCCCTAAAATATGTTATTTACTTATGTGTGTGCGCTGTAGGGTTTGAAGCACTAAGTAGGGTTTGGCTCCTGGCTCATCAATTGCCTCATCAGCAGGGATCTGAAAATCCTGAGAAAGTCAGCTGCTACTTTTGGTGTTGCCCTGGATCAAGATGTGTGTCAGGTTGACCTTCCGAAAATGAATCACCCTCCTTCTCCCCGCCACAGTGGGCTACTTATAGCTCTCCTGGCAGGGGTGTGAAGACTGCTCCAGCACCGGTGAATGTGTGGCCAGCACGTGCACAGAGGCTGAACAATATTTTTCCACCCACAGTGGCTAACAACGGTCATCCACCTTGCTGTGCATGTGTGGGGGTCTTGAGGCACCTCTGGTGGTTGTTTCTTCATCAATCTTCAGCTCCCTCATCCCACCCTTGAACTGTCCTTTCATTGTTTGGTTCCTGATATTGCTCACCAGGCAACAAGGAGCTGGCTAAGATTGGCTGACTGACTGATTCCCCCATGCACCTGCCCATTACAGACGTAGAAAAGAGTACTGTGCTCTCCAGTGCAGTGCAACAACAGATAGTGACGTACCAGAGAGTCGCAACAACGGATCAACATGTTTCAGTACAGATACACCTTATAGTCATTATAACTGCACTGACATCAACAGAACTACTCTTAAATGCTGCAGCTGAGGATGAAGATTAGGTAATTAACATCCTGGCAAGTATACTTTCAGATGCCCTCACTGCTACTGTATTAGAGGTTCATAAAGCAACGAAAAGAACTGTAGCTTTATAATGAGTCTATGTTGTCCCTTTGTTTCTTTTACTCTCACTGGTCTTTCCCCGTACCTGTGATGACACATGTACAGCACTCTGTCCTCGGCTTTTTTTCATGTTACTGTTATGTTCTTATTTACCTATTCTACCTATTCTATGGTATTGTTTTTCCCTTTTAAATTCACTTCTTCCTTTACACCTAAATATACTTCCATATATTTTTCTCTGAACTATTTAACTATTTCCTTGTAATTCCTTCTTTATCAACAATGAAAACACCATAGATGAAGAGAAGGACAATGATTTCATGCTTTCAAAATGCACTCCACTCAGAGAAAGGACTGTAACACTGACAGCTTTGTTTTTTTTTTCCAGACCAATTAACAGATGAAGGTGTCACTGGGAACTGCATGGCACCAGCAAGATTCTTGGATGGATGAAGACCATGACAAATTACCAGAAACAAGTAGATTACAGCTCCCAGTTCCACTGGTGCATCCACACCCCAGATAGAATTTGAGTGAATAATTACAAGAAATGCCCTTTCCTACAGGCTGCATCACAATTAATACAGGGATTTCTCTATAGATCAGATCTGAAACTCATCAGTCAATTGGAATGTGTCAGAGGCTTCAGTGGAATTTGAAACAGGCCTTGAATTAGTCCTGCATATATCAATTTGATGTGATTATAAGAAAAGACAAAATGAAATATTAAACTAGTTTAAAATTACTATTACTTATGTATGTTACACAGAGAGAAGTTACTGTCACAAATAACCTCATATTATTTCAAGTTTAAGCTGACTGACACCACAATATGGTTTAAGACTGAAAAAAGGTTGTGATCTTCTAGCTAGTCCTTGATAGGTACCATACCCACTGAAGAAAATAAGGATTTTTTTCTAGGAGAAGAAAGAGGCATGTGCATAACATTGATATTTATCCAAGATTAGAAAAGAACAAAAGGTGATGATAAATTTATCTTCTGTTTTTTAATGATATTATTTTAATAAGCATGACAAGGGATATCACAGAGAACAAGAATAATGCCCGCCAGAGAGTTAAGACACCTTCAACTACTGTAGAAACTGTCAGGGTCAGAATTTTTTATTGTAAAGCAAGTTGGTATCTAGATCTATTTTAACTAAAGAAAGTGTGAAATGTAACTAAGCAGGAAGCAAACTCAACATAACTAATAAAGAGTCTACCTGCCCTTACCTATGACGTTTTCAAGGTATAGATTATTTGGGCTAAAGACTCAATATGACCAAGGTGAGTAAGAGAATAAAACAGAAAGTCTGGCTGCTGAAAACTCCTTCATTCCTTCATATGTTAGATAGCTGAATATAGTGCTTCCTCTGATCTTGGATTCACAGATTTTTCCATGGATGCCTAGATATAATAATGGCAAATTCTATGTTTTTATTGGGTTTTTTAGTAGGCTTTTTTTACAATTTTTATGTCTAATGTCCAGAGATACATTTAGACATTTGTTCTTTAACAAGCAAGAAGTCTGTACTTTCAGTAGCAAAAAGCTTTTGTACTTGGAAGTCAAGTAGTTGCTTGTTGTTGTTATTTTACTGATTCTATTTTTGCCTGATACACCCCTAGGAGCACAGTCAGGGTACTAAATTTCTTTATAATGAACAAACTGTTTTGTTACATTGTAAACTTCCTGGAGAAATGTGTGTGTTTAAAGACCTAAGATAGCAGAAGTAGAAAACTTGCTCTTCGTTTTGAAGTGATATCTTGGTTTGACATCCTATGGTTGATATGTTATGTAACCTACAATATAAGTGCCAATGCAGAAAAAAATACCCACTAAGTATAGCATATGTAAGTATATACAAGTTTGATGAAGCCACCTATATTCAGTATGTAACGCTTCAAAACAATGCACAAAATTATGATAGGGTCAGACACTTTTTACTAGCAAACTAAACAGTAACACAATATTTAGAAGACTTGGTATTCATTGTGAAATATAAAAAAAAATTTCTTGTTCAATAGTTATTTATTCCTAACCTAAGGAAAAGTGTTCAACAGGAGCGATAGATCCCACAGTATTTCTAGCAAATCATTTCACCATTCCGCACTATGGTTTCCTCACTTATTCAATGGAATGAATATTTATCTTTGAAATACTTTGTGGCCAATGCATTTGATAAGTGTAATCTTCAGGAAGATTTAGTATCAATTTCTTATAAAAAATTGTGAGATGATGTTACCACTATCAATTCATGTTAATATTCATCACTGCTGGTATATGAAGTCAAAAGGCAAATTATACAGCCCTATCTCCCACTGACAAGCAGCTCAATGTGTCAGGAGTCCCATATCTTCTGAGTCTTTCTGTTCTTCAGTTTCTTACCTCTCCTATGGAGGAATGAAGAAAGCAACTTTTGTAGTAATGTGTTCCTAAACTTCCCACAGCATCTCCGGAATTTAACCCTAAGATAAGGAAAGATGGCCTGTTATAGATTAATTAATTTTTAGGACAATAAAACAGGTCAAAGAAATCTTCCCAGTGTTTCTATATTAAAACCATAAATTCTATTGGAACTAAAACAGTAGCACTTAGAAAGTTGCTATGTCTTTATTTAAACAGCTCATATAATGAAGAAATCCCTGTATACCTAAATAAATCTCACAACTCAGAATCCCAATGTGGCAAGTACTGAGGATAAGCAGTAAGAAAGTTAAAGATTAGTTAAGTAATAATAATATGGGAAGTTTTAATTGTAGAAACATTACAGTAACAAAGCTAGCAAATTCTGTCTTCTGAGAAAGGAGCGGAGTTGAATTCATCTGTTAATATCAACGGACCTAAGAAAAATGTCTTCATGACAGTAATCTGCAAAGGTCTACACAATTTCATTATCTCACTCACTTCTGGTCAATCTATGCGTAATCGTTCTGATTTTACTATCATACTTCTCAGAAAGATTTCAGAATTTAAAGAGATTAAAATCTTGAGAAATTAATTATAAGATTATAAAATTATCATTAATCTGCTTAGTGATTTTTAGTAGTTTTTCCTCTTCTGGGCTTTGGCCATGTCCTGAAGCAGAACAAGCTTTTGTGGAACATAACTTATATTCATGACATATTTAGTAAGGTGCAGTGAAGTGTATTGTAATTATACAATTTGTCAAGCAAATACTCAAAGCAAGTTACGTTTGCTATTTCAGCTGTTGCAGTTTAGACTATATGTGACCTAATAACAGGGATGTGAACATTAATATCCACTTACTGTAGCCTATTTCTAAACACTTCTAAGATGTGTTGAAATGCTAAAGGACATCACCATGCCCTTCAGAGACATTCATAAAATAGGAGGCATTATTTGAAAAAGATAACACCTACCTTGCAAATAAACCCCACATATTCTATCTCTACCAACAACAGCACTCCTTGCCATATATTGATATCAAGAATTTTCCGGAAGAGGAGTCACTAAACACAAAGATAGGTCCTTTGTAGAGACAAGAAGGTGCCCCGTGTCTAAAGGAATAGCATACAAAAGCTTGGGGAAAACAATCCTCTAAAAATACTGCTGAGCAACAGTGCGCTTAGAGTGACAGAAAATTATACTTAGGCTCAGGGATTTGCATAGCTAGATACATAAACAAGAGACAATTCCCCTGACCATAGGTTAAGATATGCTCTGAAAGAGAGACCTTGTTCTCCAGTAAGACTTTATACTACCACAAGGATAGGATGTTCTATCATAAATACATCTTTAGGGTATAGCTGAAGTCTTTGTTTTTTTCAGATGAACATGGGAGAGAAAACTAATTTTGGGATTTTCCTGAGCATATTCTTTGGCTGTAGCAATGTCATCCTTCCCGGCAATCTACTTGAGTGATTCTGCGCCTGTATGAAAATTGTGGTCTTCGTTTCCCTTCATCCTGAATATAAAGTAAAATGGAAGTGTTATAGTTTTACAATAAATCATTGGTGGTTTTTGCAGTTGAAGGGAGATGGCAATTTGCTATGAGAAGTTGTTACTGAGGTATCTGTTTTGAACAGAGTTTATACTGGCGCACTATTTTTTTGGAGTTTTGTTTTTCTCAGAGTTTCTGAAAACTTGGGGGTTTCAAGGCAAACCAAATTATTATTACATTCCCCTCCAGAAGGCAACATGAAAATGGCTTCTTCAATATCACTACAAGGCTTGAAGAGGACCCAAACCCCAAATATCATATTCCTGAATATGCAGCTTAATTCCTAGGACAGTCTCCATGGATAACACCACTAGTTTTAATTATAAAAATGTGAGTCATGATTAATTAAGTAAATTCACAAAATATAATTTGGGGTTCTGAGTATCTGAATGTCTAAAGTGTAACACTGAGTCAGGTGGCAAGGCTGTGCCAAAGAGTGGGATTTCAGATGTACCTCTGTGCTCAGTATTTCATACTGATTAGCTCTAGGCAACCTGCAGCTAAGACAGTCTTTGTCATAACCACCTTTTACCTGTGTGTGCACAACTGACAAGAAGATAGAATAGATAGTTTATCCATGCAGTCCAGCTGCAGATCACTGCAATGGAATTGTTTCCATGAAAGGCGTTCTTGTACCTACATCAACATCTGCAAAAACCAGACCCTTCGTTTTATCTCTTGATTCTCTTCCTTCAGCTTTTTGAGAAAGGTCTGTGAGATGGAGATATATTATTTTGGGACCTTCCTTAGTGTTCTTTGGCCTGAGTTTCTGAAGTGAACTTCTTAAAAAAAAGTCCTGAAGATATCACAAGTCTTAGTGATACAGATTATGCTGTTAGTGTTGTTTAATACCTCTCTTTTAAAACCTTTTTTTTTTTTTTTCCAGCTAATACCTAGGATAAGTAAATCACAAGATGAAGTAAGAACATTTCTATTTAATTTATTTGAAACAATGGATTCAAGCAGTTTTGCTCAGTAAGGAGACATTTGTATTTCTTTCATGTAATACTGTATTTTACAAACATTTTATAAAGTTCATGTTTTGTAAATACAGTAAGAACTGGACAACAAGATGTCCAAGCTTTTAATAAAACTCATCACTTGGCTCATAATATTTCTCATCAAGCTGTTTCTATGGCTACATTTGCAGTATTTATCTTACTGTTGCTTTGCATTTGCTGCCCCTACTTTTTCGTATTCATCCCTCTTTCAAAATCACACGGGTCAGGAGAAGAGAAATTAGATGCTACTACAATAATTTAGATAACAGTCATTTGTAAACCAAGGTACAGCAATTATAAAAGATTTACTCTGCTACTATTATTGAAACAGATTTTATGTTACCAACTCAACAATTATAGCCAGTTATGTGACTTAAGGTTGATGAGAATGACTTTGCATGAATGTAACTCACATGAGTCTGTACATAATGATTTGTGTCTATATTTACTTTTTCTTGCTTTATCTCTTGATTTCCTGTCATTTGCTTCTGCATCCTTGGCAGCAAATGTGTCAGAAATGCAGTAGAACACATAAGTAGAAAAGTGTGATGCAACAGTTTCTCAGGTAAAAAAAAAATGTAGTTAAATTACTAGAATTCTCATTGAAGTATTTATATTTTGCATCTCAATTTTTCAGTCATCATTTTCAGGTAAAGATTTTATTGCATTACATGACGTGATATGAATTAGAAGAGTTAATGTGGCAAACAATACAACACAGTAAGCCCTTCCAAAATTTTGATCTTTTACTGGGCTATGGATAGCAATAACTTTACTATGGAAACGGCTGATATATCAGTTGAAAATACATTCACAGGGGGAGAGTTGTTGCTTTCTTTTTTTTTGAAACAAGCTAGGTGGCCAGAATGCTTTTTGTATATATCTCTTATGTATGCCTAATGTCTGGCTTCAGCCTCATAAAATAGGTGAAAGCAATGCTGAAAACAGGAATGAAACATGGGATAATTGAATTAACAGATGGAGAGTGTCAGAACTTCCTCTGTGTATCATGAAATAAAAAGTTAAATGAAAAAAGAGGACTGGAAATAATTCTGCCAGTTTAATGAAGGAATGAAAATTTCCCTTAAAAATATTGCACAAGACTTTTGTTGCAGATGACTTACTTTTGCCTTCTGGAGACTCCTCTGAAATGGAATCTCATGAAATTATAATTGGATGCATTGTTTTCTAAAAATGCACTTTTTTTTTTTTGACAAAAATTCTAAATATTAAACCAAAACTATCATCACAACCCTTAAGGCACCTTTACTTAGAATGCTATATTAAAATATTGAAGTGTTATTATGACAATTATTTGTAATGGCTTACATCACTGAAGTCTTTTGTAATAGAACTATGATGATTATATCTGTGCACTTAAATAAAGAGTGCCAGGAAATATTCCCAGTTACTAAAACTGGATTGTCTGTATAGCTAAACCATTAGAAATGTCCATGGCGCATTATTCATCTTCAACAGCTACCTCACTTTCTGACAGCTCCTGGTGAGGCTCAAGGATCATTCCAAACAGGTTGTTTTTATCCAGCTATGAAATTTCTCACAGGCAGTTTTGGACATGGGCTATTGAATGCCAGTTGGCCTCATTACCAAAAGAACAATCCCAAGCACCTCTAATTTACTGCTGTTGACATAGTCATTTTGTCTATCCAATACTTTTGGTTATGCGAGAAGTCCGAACCCGGCTGTTACCACAGGGATGACAGAAAGTAGCAGACTTTTTTTTTACACATTTGCCTTCTGTTTCCAGGTCCTTCTAAGATGTGAAGTTTTCTGCACCTACTCACACCAATCTTTTCACAGCTTTACCGATTCTAGACTGTAGCTTGATTAAAATCTGATTAAAATTGTTTATTTGTGTCAAGCAGTCAGTACTACATAATGCTACAACAATTTCTTTCTTGAGGAAGATTAAATAAAAATATCTCTTAAGAAATAGGCAAAATGTTCAAACATTATATACCCTTACAGAACAACAGCGTACATATTTGTTGATAGCTAATTCTGTGTGTTCAATCACAAGCTTTATGAAAAAACTTTTTCAGATGATCCTCTCTTTAGACTCCCAGTTCCAGAAGAGTTGTTGGATATCTTTTAGATAGTCCAGGAGCACTGGGACTTCTTGTCTCTGATTTTCTCTTCATGGAATATTTCCTCCAGTCCGCAGTTCCCTGACTTTTTTATAGATCACACACTTCTGAGTTCTCTTACCATGCACCTTCTACAATTGGGGCAGGTGTTCGGCACCCTTTTGCCAGCTACCTTGCCAAGACAGAATTATTTTATTTAGGAAACCTTTGGGGGTTGTAATCTTGAGCCTCACGTGTATGGGAGAGTGCTATGAGACCTTTTTTCTCCCCGCTCTCAGATAACCATGGAGAAAACACATTTTGACATATAGATGAATATTTATCACCCAACATAAGAATGTGTGCTGTGCTCAGTAAAAATATCTCTGCAAGCAGAACTGCTCAAAAGAAAAAAATATAGCATACTTAACAGCAGTAATACTTCATTACAGTATTTCATAAATGCTTCACAGAGGCAGTGATTTGAGACATTTATATTATTTTCAACACTCAGGTGCTCAGAGGAAGTGGTGATAACTCCACTGTAAATTATTTAAAAAGTCAATTATAAAATAAAATTAATAAAGTACTAAGAGATTTGGTGTATAAAACAGTTTAACTCTGAGAGGAGGCTGAATGACCTTCTCCATTTCAAACATCTACAATTGTTGACATAAATATCATCACCACTCTGTTTTTAGAAGGATGTTAAAATACCATTTGAAAATACTCATTATGATTTAGGGACATCTAAAAAGATGGGGAATCTTATATGAGTTTTGAAATCCATATGAAAAAGAAAATTTGTTTTGGAGCAATAATGGTAGTCAATATATCTTACGCAAAGTTTTAAGTTGATTTTGCTGCCCTTAAAGATAATTATTTCTAGCAAGAACTGTATTCCTTTCAAATAAGTTTTGAAGGTATTGTTGAGAATGATGTTTTTTCAGATGTTTTGTTGCTTATAATTCATTCCAGAGTAAAATAAACTATTTTCATGGTTACATGCAGTTTTTATTTTGAAGAAAATGTCCCTACTTGTAGGTACTACTAAAAGGAATCCATCCAATTTGTGGAATAAAGTTCAGCTTGTGTCAGAAATAAATTAATTGACATTTACAGACAACATCTATGCCTAAAAAAAAATTGACTGACAGGTAAGCAAAACTGCTGAAAATTCTGTAACTACCAACAAGAAACACATTAAAACAAACACCTCAAAACCCCATCAACTTCTTCTAGAAGTTCTATAATGCAGTGCATAAATTAGTATTGTTATGAAATATTTTAGGACTCCCATTAATGTAGGATATATGATGAAGTATGAAGTTAGTGAAAGGGAAATGCTGTTATTTAACAAAACCTTGGAATAAAGGCTGCCTGATTAGACTGGAGGTTTACAAAAAACATCTTGATTGTATCTTAGTTATAGCTTCAGGTACTGATACTGTTTTCAACTGTAAGCAAAGTATTTGTAGAATCGTTTTAGTTGGAAAAGACCTTTAAGATCATTGAGTCCAACCCTTAACCTAACACTGCCAATCCCACCACCAAACCATGTCCCTGAGCACCTCATCTACATGTTTTTTCAATACCTCCAGGGATGGTGACTCCACCACCTCTCTGGGTAGCCTGTTCCACTGCTTAACAACCGTTTCATTTTTTCCTAATATCCATACTAAACCTTCTCTTATACAACTGGAGGCCAGTTGTTCTTGCCTTATCACTTGTTACATAGGAGCAGAGACTGACCACCACCTCACCACAACCTCATTTCAAGTAGTTATTATCACAGCATCATAGAATGCCTTGGCTTGGAATGCACCTCTAAAGGTCACCTAGTCCAGTCCCCTGCAGTAAGCAAGGACATCCTCAACTGGATAAGGTTGCTCAGAGCCTTATCAAGCCTAGCTGTAGAGAGTGATAAGGTCTTCCCTTAGTCTCCTTTTCTCAAGGCTAAACAGCCCCAGTTCCCTCAGGCACTCCTCCTAACACTTGTTATTTAGACCCTTCATCATCTTGTTGCCCTTTTTTATACACACTCCAGCACCTCAATGTCCTTCTTTTAGTGAGAGGCCCAAAACTGAACACAGTATTCTAGGTATGGCTTCACTGGTGCTGCATAATCACTTTCCTAGTCCTACTGGTCACCTTATCTCTAATACAAGCCAGGATGCTGTTGCCCTTCTTGGCCACCTGGGCACACTGCTGACTTATGTTCCAGTGATTCTATATATTCTATATTCTATATTCTATTCTGTGATTCTATATATTTCTGTGTGTACATGTGACTGTAGCTGCTTTGTCTGCATGTCACAAATCAACATAAACAATCAAAGACTGAAGTGTCTTTTGTACAAGGTGCACTAAATATAACTGTGTACTCTCAAGCTCCCAGTCTTCCTACTTCACTTGCAAACTGAAGTGGAATACAAGCTTAAAATATATCTGTCTTCTTGCAAGCTGCATGAATTATTTTTTCAAGCAAATTTACTACTAGTCATATAAATACCCATTGTATAACTTCTTAGTAGGAATTGATTATGTCACTTGAAGGTAGGTGGATGTGATATAGAGGCCACAAAAGGATTTACTAATAATTCTGGAAATTGTGGAAGGACACAATACGAGAGGAACTAGAATGTCACCAAACTAAATAGGTAATATAAATTGATAATGTTTGGATTATGAACTTTAAATATATCTGCATATAGCTGCTCACAAGAAATACATTCATTTAGGCCTAGCATTCAGAAATGTAATTGAAAGTCTAAAACCATGACTGGGAAAGACAGTAACATCAGACATGTATTTCTGCTTAACACAATAACACAAGTTATGTCAGTTGCTGATGTTTTGATTAAATTTATGAAGACCAAATATATCTGACATACCGGTGAGTGATGCCAAAAGAACTGGAAATTTGATAACAAAAAAAAAAAAGAAGAGGAAGGTAAAGGCAAATAAATAAATACATCAATAAATGTGGTCTGCAGCCACTGACCTCACTTCCAAACAACCACCATATCACTGTTAATGTTTCTGATGGAATTGGTGACTGCAAACAAGCCAAGTCTCACAGGCAGTGTTAACTTTAAATTCTAGGGGTTAGGGTTTTTTTGATGCATGCTGTCAGGTACTTCTGAATCCTTTTCCAGATCAGGTCCTTGTTAGGAACATGTAATGATCCTCTTAGAGCCATTCACTTTAATTTCCTTAGCACAGAAACTGAGGTGTGGAGAAGAAAGAGGGAGAAAGGCCTCTCTTATAGACCAGCATCTTAGTCTATCACAGAACTAGGATGTGGTTAGGGCACCTAACCTAGTCTTCCTGGATGGGAAGCATTCTTGGGAGTATACATGCAGGTGATTTACATTACGAACAAAAAAAAAGTCTGATCATAGTCTGGTCTATCTTTAATTGTCTGCCTTGTCTGAATCCAAAAAAGAGTCCACTGTAAAGACACATAATCTTTGAAGGAATTAAACCCAGCAACAGCAGCTATTTTTGCAGATGGAATTGACTTTTTTCTACAAATCATTGGTAGATTTATGGGAAACTTGTAATGAAACTGAGGGCTCCTAATATAGTAGGAGAGCTTCATACTAAATTATTAATTTGAATCCCCAGAAAGGGCGTCCAAAATTATTAATGCATCTGATCCTGAGGCAGAGAATAACTTTCTGTTAAGTATGTAACTCCATTCACATAACTTAGGAGACTGGCTTGCTTAGTATGTTTGGCTTTATTGCTTGTTTCATCAAATTAGTGGCTTCATGACTGCAGTTCTTTTAATTTGGCCACCAGGGATGTGCTGAAGTTCTGATGCAAACTGCTTAGAAAAGACTACCATCTTGTAAAAGCTGGCCCTGTAACCCCATGGGTCAGACTGTAAATAAAATAATCACTGTGCCTTGCTAAGCCTGCCCACTGCCTTCAAGTTGGGAAGCAAGTCTAAATTAACAGATCCCCTTCTTGCTGCATGGACCCTTCAGAACTGAAGTATTTTTTATTAGACTGTTTTTTTCAAATTACCCCAAAAAAATGTTTAGGTATAGGCTGTATTCCTAACACATGAGTGTTAGTCCTTTAAACTTATACTCACATGCATAAAGCTAAGCATGTGCTGAAGGGTTTTGCTGAGCCGAGGTCTCAGGACTCTACCTGTGTTGTCCATGACTAGTTTTAACTCACCTCTGGGACTACATTTTTCCACAGAAGAGGAGTCAGAATGTGATACCCTGGAAAAGAAACAGCAAGAATCCTCCTTTTCACTGCTTCTGTTGAACTAATTAGTGTAATTAAGTTGAGACTCTACAATGAGTTTATCTTCTGTTTTCCAAAATGAAAACAGGACTGGTCCTTAGTTGCCATACACTGCTTTGCCACATCCACATAAGCTATGACTTAGACTGTGTAAGGTATCATTTTACATATCTACCATACAGGTATTTAATAAGAACAATCTAGACAAAACCCTAGGCTGCTGTCTGTTATCACTAAAAGTTGTTCATCTTTCCTTGCAAAACTGTTCCTATCTTCTAGGCAATTAATTAATTAACATCTCCTTTTTTTTTTTTTTTCCTAGTAAAATATATCCAAAATTATGTGTTAATACACTTAAATTAAATATACTGAATCTGCCTCTGAAGTGAGTCCTCTATACTTACAGTACTGAACTGCACTGGTCTTTTTAATGCTGGTCTCTCATTACCCTTTGCTAAAGTAATTATCTTTTCCTTTCCTGCAGACTGAAAGTAAGCTTATTTGCCTTCAGTTTGCCAGACTTTTACCTTCAAAATTCTTTCTGACTTTAGAAATCTTTGTAGACTTGTACCTCTCGGTACAGACTATCACTATTTGTCAGAGGTCACATACCTCAGCAGCCTGTGTCCTGCTGCTGCTGCCATCTCCAGGTCTCCTCAGGAGCAGTTGCAGGATCCCAGAACCTTATATTTTCGTCCTGCCTTCCTCTTGAAGGGTATGTTGCCCACTGTTAACAGCTGCCATATGCATGTCACAATTATACAAAATCAGCAAACCTTATTGTCATTTTATTTGTTCTTACTGCTGGGCTGAATCTTTCAGATAATGCAGTCAGTTGACTGAGAGGCAGGGGCCAGGAACTTTTCTGTCTACAAGTTCTGCAAAAACTGAGATCATCAAAAGTGTCTTATTTAGCAATGTAAGGTACTGGTGAAGCACACGTTTTTAGAGAAAAGTTGGAAGATGAGGGGATAAAAAACATCAGTTCATCCTTGTCTGAATCCAAAGGCATGAAGGGTATAGATACCAATTGTACTTTAATGATTGGCGGTTCTGTAAAATTGTTAATGCATTACAAAAATGTCTTGGCCAACTCAGTAGGAGTGTTGAGAATATCATAATCTGGCAGTGTAAAAGGAAAAGCTGTAAATGCATTTGCAAATGTATTTTAATTACACATGATATCTTCCATCTCCTCTTCAGGTTAGCTTGTGCCTGTTTGTGTTGGCAATCCAGTTGTGTAAACTATATTAGACAGACTGGATTACTCCAACATACTAAAGCTCAAACTGTTGAAATATCCAAGCAGAGTAACTCTGGCAGCCAAGAGCAACGTTTGTTTTCCAAGGCACAAACAAACAGCACCTGCATTACCCAAAATCTTTTTCCTTCACTCAGGTAGTTCTTCCCTGTGAGAGTTGCAAATGTTACCGCAGGGCGTATCAGAGCAGGGTGTTGCAGATGCCCCTCAGACCATTTCTCCAACAGAGCACATCCCAGCCTCTCCACTGAAGTAGGACTTTCTGTGCCAAATGGGCTAGGAGCCCATACTGAGCTCTTACATCAGTCTGGCTCCTGCACATCCCCCCAAAAAGCAGTCCAAGTCTACAGTGTCTGCCAGGCCTATTTACACATTAAAGTGTACTCCTCATCTATCAATTTCATCATACAGCTGTGGAGTCCTTGTGGTAGACCAAAATAAAATCACTTCTGGAGTGAGAGTGGGATAGTATCAGCACCACCAGCAACATACTGAGGTCAAAAACCATATGAGAACAGCTTGATGTCTTTTCTTCTTTTTCATCTGGCTTTTAATTACAGATGTGTTGGCTTCCCCTGCTTCACATTTTTATCTGCCTGCTGTTTCTCACAGAATTATGACAAGGAGCAGAAGAATGCATTAATCCCAGGATCACAAGGACAAACAGCAGTCTGGAGGGTAGTCAGGGATGTGAAAACAGAGGCCTGGGGATGAGAGTAAACCTCTCCCACCAGGCACTCCCCTCATGAAGATGGTTTGCTGGGTATAGTAGTGCCCTGTCAGGGTGTTTAAACAGTACAAAGCATTCACATGCAGTCTTGTCCTTTACCCTTGTGTGCATAAACCTCACCAGGAAAAAAAATGGAATCTCCTTGAGGTTTGAAGGGACACAGACTTGGGGTTTTGGAAAAGCCTGAGTGGAAGACTGAGATCCATCTCTGACTTCCTGAATGGTCAACCTCTGGGAAGTATCTTCATGTAGCAATATTTTTTCAGATCAAATATATAAGCAATAACAATGACAACGACAACAACAAAACCAAAACCAAACCAAAACCAAAACCAAACCCCACCAGCTTTTGCCTGAGAAATGTTTATAAGCATCTGTGTATGCAAAGTATCTGAGTGAAAGGAGCACAAGTAACTGAACTCTGTATTTTTGAAAAATTTTTTCCTGAACACTGTAAAGTATGAAAAGATACTGTAGAAATTTCTTTCTGCTTGAAAAAGGCACCACAAGATGGCACCTTCTGAAGAGAATATGTGACATTTGAATGGAAAAAAAAAAAGTCCTTCTTTAAAGGGCTGTTACTGAACATATGGTGGACATGAATGAAAAATGCAACAGGGACTAAGCAATAAGATGGGAAAACATAATGTTGTCTTTGGCATTTATAAATATGCAATCCATAACTGAAAACATTTATATACATGTTTAGCTTTGTGACTAATCCAGTAGCTCTACTGTACATGTATATGTTACATACTTACAAGGAATGCCAGGACTTAAAGTACATTTTTCAACCCTACATAGTAGATTTGTGGATAAGTTACTGAGACCCCAAAATCTAGACAGCAGACAGTGATAGCAGCAAAATACAAACGCATCTCAGTTCTTTTATTAGGAGATTAAAATTGTATTTTAGTGAATTATTATAAATTTAAATAAGAATAGTAACATTTCTAGAGATATTTTAAAACTTAACTGGCAAGGACATGTAGATAACAACTGACACCATTCCTCACTGCAGCAGCTTTTTCTATATAATGTATCTGAAGATGCACATGCACGAACACATTACATATTTCACATACACACAGAGCTTGTAAGCACACAGGCACACTTCTTGAAGGGTCACTTTTTTCCACCTTTTTTTTTCCCCTGAACTGTTATGAGCATTCCTGAATCAAGTTGTTTTAAAGATACTGTGACTTTTAAAGTGTTTCAAAGAAGTACAAGTAAACTAATCACCTTCCCTGGCAAAACATCTTATCAATAGAATTGTATTTGGTAGGTGTGTCTTGAAGCATTATCATTTAGCCTCTCTAATCTCAACATTAACTGCTGGCTAATTCAAAAGAGGTGTTCACACGTTTATTGGCTAAAAATTGTGGGTTTTTAGTTATTACACACACAGTGAAAGCCCAAAGTATGTTCTCCTTCATGCAATGTGTATGCACTGGTCTTCCTTCCCACCTCTGCCAAGGGAAACTCTCCTACCTCCAGGACAGAGGGGGATTAGGTGGCAGGGAACTGGAGGGAGACAATAGCCAGCAGATCAACAGGCCAAAGTGAGCTGCTCATCCTTCTTCATACTCTTCTTCAGCAAATTGAGCTTTAACAACATCCTGGCCTTGAGGCTCCTGAGGTGGAGGGTAGGGGTGTCAAAGTAAATCTAATCATACCCTGTCCTGGTTTTACAAATCTCCAGGGGAGCAGGAATGGGTGAGAATCAAAAGTGGTTTATGCAAGCTGATTGTCAGTCCCAAGGGAGATTTTCAAGAAATGTAGTTATCAATAGACCAATTCAGCATTTCTGCTATGGATTCCATTTTTGGGTCTAGAGCTTCCTGCATCTTCTGACAAGTATGAATAGGATAGATGGTTTCCTGTTAGTATTGGTGCCTCTTTCTATTCAGAAGCCATTTCCCTGTGTTACTGGTGAAGCAGAAGTTGGCATGATTTTTCAGATATTTACCAGTGTGGCTGTCAGTTTGTCTGATGCCAGGAATGATGGCAGTATATCTGTCTCCAGAAAAGGAACTCTGTTCGTTTAGACTTCCCCTTTTTGCTGTGTACTCCTGAAGAAATAAAATAAACGGTTTGCAGTGATACATCTTAGATAATTGGCCCCTGGAGATCTGCCACACAAGCCAGTGAAACACTTGAATGCTTCAGTGTAAACCATTTAAAAGACCTTTTAAGCCAATCTTATTAGGTCATTGAATTAGAACATGGCAGAGATGTGGTTAAAATTGTGTGTTAATCTTTCCACTTCCACGTGCAGACTTCTATTTCAAGCACTTGAGAACAATAAACCTCTATTAAATTTGTTATATTAAATTTAGACCCTAGACAACATCCTTTACCTAATTATGAAATGTTTGAAATATTTCAAAATCTGAAGCTGAAAATTGCTTGCTTCAAATAATTTTATTTACTATGTCAGTTCATAGTACATCCACTTTCTATGAGGTCCTGTCATAAAATCCAATTGCTTCATAGAACATTTTACTAGCAAATTATCTTTTCTAGTATAATGAGATTAATAGAGAAATAACAATTCAAAAGAAAGCAGATTTTGTGAAAATTAATTATTAAACTGTGTTGCCACCATATGTAGAATGATAGTCTTTTTCCTATATCCTGTAATTATACATCTCTGAAAGACTATACAGTGTGTTTTTAAAGACATTGTCAAACACAACAGTTAAATAGTGGTCATTTGCCAGATGGATGAAACTACATTGCTGGCAATTCTTCCTTATGATTAACAGGTCTTATTTGCAAGTATGGAATTTATGGTTTCTGATAATCTGATAAGATAATATATTTTAATTTGTGTCAAGCACAATAAACAAAAGGTATATATACCTGAATTATTAACAAAGGCAGAGCAAAACAGGGAAATAGATAAAGGTAGGAGCCACAACATTGCAAAACAAGATATAGAATAAAGTATGTAGTATAACCTGAGGTTCCTATCAGTCACACTGACCCCTTCACAAACTTCTAAATTATGTCAGCCTGTAAAAATTGATTGCTTCACTTTCTAGGTAAGTCAGTGGTATGTGAGTTCGCTGAACACAATGCCTTTATAATATCCATTAATCTTCATGGAAAAAAATACTCTATGTCCTCTGGAATGCACTGCATCCATTCTCCTCTGAAACCTCATCTTTGTTCCTAGTAATTACCATCTGTTTCTAATTTCTGATTTTCTGTGTCGGTGGCAAAGACTATTCAAGCTTCTGTACACAATGTGAACTAAGATAGTTACTATATTTTTATATAGTAAGGCCATTTTTCTAAAAGAAATATATAAAATTTAACTTGTAAAGCAGAATATAGCATACTCCTACTGATGCCAGTTTAAACAAAAGTAGGAACTAGAGACCATTTAGAGATCTTGCTGTGAGCAGCCCATACATTCCGCTTGTGTGTACGCCAATATTACAAGAAGTCCTCACAGAATGAAAATTTGTTGTAAGAACAAAAGAAAACAAAATGCCTGTATTAACACTGTTTTCCAACACAGGCATTTAGTTAATGTAAATAGCAGCCTTACATAAAAGAGTCAAGTCATACTGCACTCCTGCATGAAAGCACTCATTGAGAAATCTCTAAGCTTTACACTTTTGTCTTTGAACCAAAATGGGCACTCTCAGAATCTCTATTTTAACATAAATCAGATGGCCAAAGGATCACACTGTAGAAGTTTTGTGGTAGAGGCCTCTTTCTTCCCTGGCTTTGATTTAAACTTTTGCAAAGCTTGCAAACTTGCAAAGATTTTTTCAAAAGGATAGGCAAGCTTGGCCAGCGGGGGCTTCTATCCCAGGGTTGCTTACTCTGCTTGAAGGTTTACTTGGCTTGTTTGTTTTAATCTCAAACGTTAAAGGAAACCTACACAATGCACCCTTCTAACCCACTTACCATGGACTTAAAAAGTAAAAACTTCTTTACTGACTGACGTGTTGGCTTAAGCTTTGAGAAAAACATAACCCCCCCAACAAGCTACTTGTGTCACTGCAGATTCCATAAGAGATTCTAACAGTTAAAGAATATGAGAGCTGTGGATTTGGGGCAGTAGGTGGAAGAATTTCTTCCTTGAGCACAGCTGGCCAGTACTTCCAAAAATCACACATTTTCTCTATCCAGTGAGGCAAGAGCCTGCATCACTCTGGCATATCAGGTAATTTTGGGACCTGATCCAAAGCTCACTGAAATAAATGGAAACAACCCAATGTTGAATTTGCCAGCTGGCTCAGTTAAGCCTGTCTAGTCCAGGTATCTCATGACATCTACAATCTCTACACAAACACAAAAAAGAAAAAAGAAGAAGAAATGAAAGAGATGTCAATCTTGTAGTATCCATAAGATTATACTTGTTCATGCATGTATATTCACACTATACAGGCCTAGAATGCCACAGCTCCCCATTATGATGTGCTGATAGACCCTGAATGCACCTCTGCCTCCAATGGACCTTCTTCAGCATCATCTCCTCTGGCAGCATTTTCCAGGGTTCAGGAGCACTGAAATATTGCTCTCGGGATCAGAGCAGCAATGAGTAGGATAGATAATATGCATGAGTAGGGAGATAACAGGTATTTGCAGGCCAACATATTTCATTTATTTGTCACAGCTTGACAATGAGAATATATTCTTAGATGGTGCCAAATTATTACCTTATCTCAGCTTTTCTATTAATTGGGATATCTATATCTATGGGGAAATACAACTGTAGATAAGAGTTGTTTGTTTTGTCCTTGTAATTACTAACTATGAACACATCAAGAGATTAAATAACATGGAAAGGAAAGGGATATCTACGTTAAAGAACAATGTTGGCACAGAACTATCATGCATAAACCAGCCAGGAACTTGGTCTGGAAACCATAATAATTCAAATAATCAAAGCAATGCTATTCTGTAATTATTTTCCTGGGGCTGTAGTATGGATTAGAAATCTAACCATTTTTAAGATATATTTATGAACAGGATTAGATGAAGTGGTTTCTGAAGTAGTGAGGGACTTGAATCAATAACACAAGAAGTACTTTCTAGCATTGGATCATAAGATCATAAACTAAACTACTGTTCTACTCTCCTTCAAGTAGCAGCATCAAGCAAGAAATTAATTTTGTGTCTCTATAGTCAATTCTGTGTTATCCAATATGTTATGAGCTTGAGTTATCCTGGATAATAGTAGTGGAATATGCTGGCCAGGCCAGATTAAGTCTGAATCTGGCAGAAATTTATGCCTTGAGTTTCCTGCATCCATATCCTGAGCAAATAAATTCTAACACACAAGACCTGAGCTCTGGAGGTCCTGGCTGCCAGTGTTGGGCTTCTGAATATTCCAGGTTACAGGCAAAACAATGGTGTGGGACCACTACCCCACTTAATGCGCTGCCATACTCGAAAATCTGAGGAGTTTAGTGTAGAGACCCATGCAGTTCTGCAGGACTAAGCTTCTTAGCTCTGGCTTAATGCCAGTCATGTCATTCCCTGCTAACTTAATAAACTTAATAAGCTCCTGAAGCAGGGCTGGACCTGGCCTAGTTGTGTGCAGCTACCTGGCTGCAATAAACCTTCTCAAAACACAGCCTGCTGCAAAAAGGGAACACAATCCCCCAAGTGGTTCTTCAGTGGCTAGAAAACACCTGGGTCCCTTGCAGACTTTTCTGGTGTCCAGTGAGTAGTGCTGGAAATAAATGGTTTCATTACCTGCAGATAATGCGATCCCTACAATTGTGATATATTGATGATAATGCATACCTAAATTACACATCATATTGCACGCATAATTTTGAAGGTGATAGACATTCAACTCCTATAGAACATCTTATATTTGCCTCTTAACTGTCCTGCTGAGCAGCAGTGTTTGTCTGCTCCAAATTGTTATTTTATTTTGATCCTCTTCCAACCTTAACCATTTTGCCTCATTCAATACACAGGGTGGATGGGTGCAAAGATGGTTGATGTATAACCAGCATGCACAAACATCCAGTATTTTCCTTCATTCTCTCTCCTGGGGAAATGAAAATGAGAGTTCTTTTAAAGATTTGTTTTGGTGTTTGTTGTTTGCTTGGTTTGCTTTTGGCTTTCTTTTTAATTAATTCATTTTTATTTCTTTCCGATGGAAAGACTACCTTCCTGGAAAATTTGATGTTCTTGTGGGAAATCTGGTGGGTAGAGGTTTTTCCCTAGATTTTTGTTTTATTGATGTAAACTGGTATTTTTCTTTATCTGTTTTTCAGCAACAACTAAACTATTTTGTCTGGTATTTTCTGAAACTATTCAGCCAAAGGAAGACACCAATAACAGAAAATTTCACATATATGGTTTATATTTGCAACATTATAAATCACAATGTGGAATATGTCACACAATCTGACAAACCTCCCATATTCTTCATCCCCTAGCTGCTCTCATTTTAATTTCAGCTAGTTTTGATCAAAACTTCAAGAGAATTTCCTTCTCTTGGGAAATCCTTTTACTGTTTTTAAATGTCTTTTCTATAGAGCAGAAAGAAAGCTTAATTTTAAGAATATTCCCCTGAAAATAAACTTTTCTTTCCCATAACCAGTTCCTCTTCATGGATGAAGGCACTTGGAAGCCTTGAGAACCCTGGCCCTAGGACCAGAATATAAATGCTGAAAGACCAGGAATTCCCAGCCCTTACATATGGCATAATTGTTTGTGAAATGTGCAACCTAGAAATTCAGAGTTCCTGAACAGGATCTAACAAAAGAAATAGTTATACTGGCAGAAATCCTAGCTGGCCCTATTTTTACTGGCAATTCAAGTCACTGGTCTGAACTGTCCAAACAGCAGGTGATTGGAGAACATCTCTCCGGTCAACACCCACAAAGCTGGCTATTTGTGAGATTCAAACTGAAAAGCAGGTCTGTATTTCTCTCCCTGGGAAAGTAAGTGCTTAAAGGTAGTCAAGTGGAAATGCTAGACAAAGATGGTAGCTGGACACACTCCTCCCTGAAGCTGCACATCCTCTTCTGAAGACATGAATGCTAACTTTGGCAAACAGCCTCTCAGTCCGAGGTCACAGACCTAATTTCTCTCTGAGTCTCAAGGGATTCAGTCTCAGAGCTCCTACTTCCCAGAGGAATACCTCTAGGCTATACTCAGGATTGCAGAGCAGGAGCAACCTGAAGTAACTGTCTGAAACAAAAGGAATAAGCAGCCAGATGAGCAAGGAATGGGGTTATCCTTCACAACGAATGGAAGGAGAATGGTGTCTGTAACTCCCCATTGTTACTGCCCTGCATGGGTCTCCTGCCACCCTACCATTTAATGCAGTCACTTCTAGACAGGGCAGGGCAGAAAACCCCACGTGTGTCTCCAAGGCTAATTAATCAGTGATACAATCTAATGGCCAGGTCTACTCTCACACAGGTAAACTTTAGCTGAATTGAGTCCCAAAAGCAGATTTCAGCACAACAGAACAATATTGCAAAAGATGCCTTAATGTTTTTCATGTGAGTATGAGAGTGATGCATCTGTGAATCGAAATTATGAGATCAAAGGACTAAATAATAAGTCAGCGCAGCTAAAAGTCTCTAAACAAACCTGACAGATTTTTATTCATTTGCACAAGGAAGAATTTTAACATGTGTGTCTAACTGGCTTCATCATTAGTAATGCATGAAAAATGATAGGTAGACATTTAACAGTCGGTGCCAGAGTCAACATTCTTTCTCTTCCTAGAAGATGAAGATTTAAAGATTTTCCCATCAGAAGAATTTATGCAAGGATTTATGGATCCTGAAAAAGTTGGCTTAACCTGTATCATTCCTCTGTCTTTCAGAAATTTTGTTTATAGCTAACTTTTTTAAATACAAAAATAGTTAGGCCTTCTTCAGGAAGTCCATGAGGCCACACTGTAAGCCTTCTCATTATCTTTTCTATTTATTTAACACTTTTCATAGACTTGTTATATATACTTATCACTGGAAAAGCTGCTAGTTGACACAAACTGCATACAGTAGTATATTCTGATCAGTAATAAAACCTAATTGCACTAAATTCAGTTATTCAGAACTCTTGAAAGTTATTCAAATTAGTTTGCTTCCTCTGGCAGCCGTTTCTGCTTTCCCTCACCTTAACAGCAATGACCCAGTAAGCATGACTCTTGATCCTTTCTGGTGTAAATGACATCAGATTTATGTCTTCATAAGTTTATTTGTAACAGGATTACGTTTTCTTATATATTCCAAAACCTTTTGAAAGGAAGATAATCTTATGAATGATGGCAGTAAGAAAATATGAGTTCACAATGGCACTGTTTTGTCATGCAAAGATTAACTGTGGTTAAAAGTTTATCACAATTAATATCAGTAATAAAAAAAGACAAGTTTAAAACAGAATAGGGAAAAAAATACTGATGAATATTCATCCAACTAGGACGTCTGCAAATCAGTTGACCCTGTTGTAATTCACCTGAGGACATTTGCAAAACTGACTGAAATAATTTGCAAGCTACTAGCGATTGTCTTTGACAACACACAAGGGAGTGGTGAAGTTCTGAGAGTCTGGAAAATTATAGATATAGAGCCTATCTTTAGAAATGGGAAAAAGAAAGAGTCAGGGACTTGCAGAGGAATCATCCTAACATAGGTTCCTGGAAAAGTACTGGAACAATAATCAGCTAAACTATTTGTAAGCACTTGGAAGATAACAGGGAGGCAAGTAAGAGCCAACATGGATTTGTTGAGAATAAACCTCTCCAAACAAGCTTCACTTCTACTTATGACAGAGTAAGAGTCCTTGTGGACACAAGAGAATCAATAGACGCCAGATATCTCTTGACTTCAGTTAGAATTTTGACAGTTTCTCATATAACATTCTCATAAGCAACTTTAAGAAATATGATCTTAGTAAACTACAGTAAGATCAGTGCAAGACCAAAGGGTAATGGTAAGTAGGATTTCTATTTGTCTTAGAGCTGGTTTAGGGGTTTGGATAGAGAGTGGTATTATTCTTTTTATGGATAACACCAAGTTGGGATGACCCTCAAACACACGAGTTCTGTAACTCTCATAGACTGGAAACATAGTCCAAAAAATAGAATGTAGGTCAATAAACATACTCAGGCATATAGAATAGTCTGTGCAGATAATCTGATCAACAGTTTGAGTAGCAGTTCTTCAGGAAAAGCTCAGAGGGTTATAATACATCACAAAATCTACATGAAACAACAATGTCATGTGGCTGGGGAAAGATGCAAATAGCATTCTGAGAGTTATAAACAGAAATTTAATCTGTAAGGTATATCTATTCGGTATGATAAGACCACAGCAGGAATACAATGTTATGTTTTCAAGCTCTTTATTTGAGGGATGTATAGACTATTTGGAAAAAATCAAAGAATAATGTTCAGAGGTCTAGCAAGTATGATCTATGGAAAAAAATATGCCAAAAGAATTTGGAGTGTTTAGACAGGAGAAGGGGTGCCTGATGGGGGTGATAACACTCTTTAAATATGTAAAAGCTGATAAATAGAACAAACCATTCTGTCTTTAGCAGGCTGAGACTGTAGGCACTGTAGCTCAGAAAGAAGCAACAAAACCTTGTCAGTAAGCAGAGCAAGAACTGGAACAGATTGTCTGAGGATATTGTCTTGTGGACACTCTGCCACTGAGTATTTTGAAGACCAACGTTAGACAATCATCTGCCAAGAATGATTTGGGTATAAGTAGTCTTCCTGTGTAGAGTGATTTAGTGACTCCGTGGGGTTTCTTCCATTCTGTCTTCTATGGACTCTGGTAAATATAGTCTAAAAATAAAACATTGTGTTTGGCCCTTTAAATTCAGTATGCAACCAGTTCTTCTGAAACAGGAGATTTTCTTAGTATCATGTTGCTAAAAAGAGCGCATTTCAGGCAAGGAAAATGGGGCAGTTGAAAACATCCAAAATGTCTTCAGTACCTTCTGTATTACACTTACAAAGAAAACAAAATGTTCTCAAACTAAAGAGTACAGCACATAGTTTGGTTAGTTCATTTGGATGTTGCTTTCAATGAGAAATTACACACCACATACTTACTGGTGGTTACTTATAAACTTCTGGGGTTTTATTAACCATCAGCAAATATTGGACTGTTTTATTGAGGTAGTGCCCTGTAGCAAGAATTCGTCATCCCAAGGTCATTAACCACCATAAATTATGAGAAGCAATATTAATGGGAAGCCTCTGGCTCAATTTTTCACACAATTTAAAAAATACATTTTTACAGCTACCTCAGTATACAGTACAGTTGTTGATGACTATTACATTTTATTGCCTTTGTAACATTTTATTGAAGTTTATAATGCAACACAACGCATCAATGCAACTACAGCATGCAGCTTACAGAAGGGGATTGGTGCCCTGGTAGCAGAGGAGGTGCTGGGACTTGGGTCCATGACACCTCTGAGACAGTTGCAGCACTGAGAGGCAGCAGTGGGAGGCTCCCTGCTGTGGAACAGAGGTCCCTGGCTATCCACCTAACCTGCTGCCTGGGGAGGTTCACTGCATGTTAGAAGCTTGGATCAGGGATGTTTTGGGGAAACCGATGAGGTTTGTCCAGTCTTAGAACTGCTGTACGCTGCTGGTTTTCCACAGGGGTAACAATGATATTGTCAAGAGCAAGCTGGAGCATATTAAGTATGCCAGCATGGCTCCAGAGGTGATGGTCAGGGTTAAGCTTGTGTCTTGCCAATGCTGATTTTACAAGGAGTGGCCAAGGGAACTGGATATATTTAGCCTGGTGAAAAGGAGTCTGAGGGGAGACCTTACCTTATTTTAATTTAAAAGTTTTTGTTTCCGTTCTTGAATTTGAAGTTACTCCTCCACAAGCAAAGTCAAAAAAGCACTTTCTACTGATTTCTCTTATGTGACATCAGCAAATGATTTAACAAAACTGTTTGGAACCAGATTATATAGAGTAGATGTTTTTGTGCACATTTCTTTTTGCTTCTCCATAGTGTTATAGCATGCCACTTCTCTTAGATATCTTCAGTTTCCCTGGGATGATGCTTTAGACAGCACAGTTACTGAATATATGTGTGGCCAGAATATGGAAAAGCATGTAAACTTTTCCAGCAATCTCTCTATTTTGGGTACTCGTATTTGAAATACTGCTATTTGTCTTAGTTTCTACTTTTTTTACTCAGATGACTACATTCCTTGGTTAATTTGCACTATGCTATTCACCAAGTACGCAAGTTCCAGTCTTGCTAGAACAATATTTTCCTTTTTCATTTCCTTGCCATAGTTTGAAAATTGTTTAATATGCTCCTTCTGCTGATCCAGAGCCATAGTCACAAGTTGTGGCATCATTTCCATCTGCTAGCACATCTGCCATTTTCCTGTGGAACACTTCTGGTTCATCTGAGATACCACAAGAAATCTTCTCGCTATCCAAAAATATATCACATTTACTCATTAAAGCTGTGAAAATATGTAAACGTAAAAATTGGGAACACAGTGTTTACAAAAGAAGAGGAGTCAGATTCTGACACCAAACGAACATAATGAACTGAACATAATGAGCTGAGTAACATACTGAAATATAACATTCTCTCTAGTGGGTGGAAAATGTTTATGAGTCCCTGGTTGATAAACTCAAGTACTAGCTTCCCCTCCTACCTTAAAATCATTATGATATCTGATATGTGGAAAAGGCAGAACAGAACTTCGGCACAAATATAGATATCTCTTGGCAAGGACTAAAAGTGTATCACAAGAACTTGGATGCATGTTTAAATAGGAGAGCAGTCAGCAAGTGCAGAGGACCCAGCACATATATTTATTGAAGAAAATCTGGAGGCAATTGGTAAGGAATCTCCTTGAGGTGCAGTGTACTCAGTTCATATGTGGCACTGACACCAGGAAGTCTTGCTGTGTAGTCAGGATATTTAAGTATTAAGCCACTTAGCCTTGGTACCAAAATCAGAATCTAAATCTGGACTTCTATTATTCAAAATCTTGTCTCTATCCTGCAACAGCTACAATAATATTGTTTGTTTTCTTGAATTTTCTACTATGTTAAGTATTAAAACCAGATCCTTATCTAATAAAGTTGTTTTAAAAAGAATGACCACAGCCTCAATACATTACAAGCAAGAATCTGACCTATATAATTTAAGCAGAATGAACTACATTTTTCACGCACACATACCTGACAGTACAGAAATTCCCTTTCCTTGCTTTTAAAAATAAATAAATAAATAAGCAGAATTTGAACACCAGAACACCTTTTGCCCTTCTCCCTCTTAATAACTATTTGTCATTATGATCCACAGAAGTTATGGCTTGCCTGATGAGCTTGTAAGTGACTGGCATCTTTAATGCACTAGATAACAATACCTGTCCTCACCAACACTGTTTTTCTGGTGTACTGGTAGTATTTCTGGGGTTGTTTCCTGTACTGATATGCTAAACTACTCTGTTGCTTTCCCAGTGGACAGCGAAAGGATTTGCTCTGTTGTGGAAATTCTGGGAAAATGCTGGAGATGTAACATATACTTAATTTAATGCATCCACATTAAAATGAGGAAGTATTACCAGTCTTACCACACGAGCAGCACTCATCTTGTGCTGAGTGTCACTTTATTTGTGCAGCAAAAGCCAGGCTGAGGAGCAGCACTAGAGCAAGAATGAAGGCTACATCTGCCAAGAAGGCATAACCAGGAGAATACAAGCCTGTGAAAAAGAAAGAGAAG